>JAVQJF010014955.1:0-28125 GCA_036023855.1 Gadopsis marmoratus | reverse complement strand
CTCGCTGCAGTGAAGTCGGAGGTCCGTCGGACCCCCGCAGAGCTCGTGTGTCCCACAACATTCAGTCCACAATCCGTGACAGTGAAGCCTGTTTGTCTTCAGCAGCTCGTTGTGTCTCTTCACAGCGATGCGGTGGCCCTCATGTTAACTTTACCCAACACTGATACAGCAGCTTTACTGACAGCTTCAATTTACGATTTAGTCTTTTTGTGTTCTGTCAACATGGTTTGGACGCTGCGCCCCCTGTCTGTTCACTCTGTCAGAGCGTCTCTGGGCTGAATGAATTTAGCCCAAATGCCCAGCAAATCAAGGGGACGTGCCACGACACCTGTCACTCACTTAACACGAATCTGATTGGACGCTGATGCCGCTGAGTTTGGGCTGTAAAAAACAAGCCCATGTCAATATATCCTGCGTTTTTCTTTCCATTTCCTGCGTTTTTCTCGTGACTATTTGGTTCTGTTGCTCCTCTAGGTCCCACCAAAATTGAAGACGATCTGTTTTAAGGTTTTTTATAATTATTTTATCATATTTATTGTAAAGGACAGGGAGGAGCAGCATTGCATTTTCATAAACCAATAGAAATGGATTCTGACAATGCTTTCAGCTTGAAGAGAATTGGTCCTGTCAGGTGCAGGGAAGGTTCATCATGATGCTTCAGTCGAGAAGAGCACTTTCCATAGTAAAAGTGAATCAAGTTTACTGTAAAGTTATTTAGATCAGTGCCCACTCACAGCACTCATAACCAAAGCAATTGGGTCTTGACTGAACAAAACGAGCCAAGCAAAAAGAGCCTGAATAGAATAGCAACACAAAATAATTCAATTTAATAGATTTCGTGGCATCTTCATGCAAGCTCTGTGGCCATGCCTTTTGGATTTGCACCACTGAACGAACCCAAAGCCCTGCTCCACTGTAAGTCATGAACATGGTCTAAAAAGTCACAGATCCTCCATGATGAAAAGCGACACATGCGCACATAGAGCACCTCCTGGCAGAAAGTATGCTATTCTCCATACGTGCTTGTTAATTAGCTTGCTGTGTATTTCTTACTGTCCTCTCTCTCTCTCAGCACTGTCCAGAGCTGCATGAGAGCTAATTGGCAGCTCGCTTGCCTGCCGCGATGGTGATCATGCAAATGTATTGGTGCTTACCCATAGCCGGGGCCCATCAAAACATTACGACGGCCATTACCCAGAGCTGGGGCCGGCCTAACGAACATATGCTCCCCCCCCTCCCCGACAACCTCCCCCCAATTCCTAAACTCTTATTTATGTGTCTAATTTAATGTGCGAGGGAAGAATTTCTGAAATTAAATTTAGTTTTCGTTGGTGCCTCCAGAGAGTGGCGGCGTTATAATAACATGGTAATTTTTTACACGTCTTTATGAGAAATGAGAAAATTAATTCTTTCTGACAAGCTGTAATTATTGGGCTTGGAACAGTTGCAGCTGAACAGTTTGGGCTGTGGAAGCCTGGCAGTGAGCTGAAAGAGGGAGAGGGAGAGGGAGACACAGAGAGAGAGACGGAGAGAGACAGAGAGAGAATGGGGAGAGGCAGGGTGAAGAGAGTACAAGGTTGCGGAAGCCAAAAAGAAGAGAGGAGAATGGGTGGAAGACATGAGGTCAAACTAGACTGGGTTAGATCAGAGGATAGGAAAGGTGACAAGGAGCAGAGAGCAGAGTTAACGAGGAGAGGAGAGGAGAGGAGACTAGTGTTGCGATGTGATGGAGGAGAGGGGAAAGTGATTGAATGGAGAAGAGGAGAAGGGTGGAGGACATGAGGTACGAGGCAAGAAGGTTAGATGACGGAGGAGTGAAAGATGGGACAGGAGATGTGTGTCGCAGAAAGGAGGGGAGCAGAGGAGAGAAAAAGAGGATGGAAGGAAAAGAAAGAAGAGGAGTGGGGGTGGAGGAAATTGAGGTTAGATTAGAGGACAGAAAGGTGAGTATACAGTAGGTGCTGGTGGAGAACAGAGAAGTGTGGAGGTGTGAGGAGACAAGATTAGATTAGAGGGAAGGAAAGAGCGGAGGAGAGGAGATGGGGATGGAGTCAAAGAAAAAGATTTAAGTACGAAGAGATGTAAGGAGGGAAGAGGAGGTAAGGCAAAGGGAAGAGAGGACCGAAGACAGGGGGTGTAATGAGGAGTCATGCCTCAGTGTGTTACATCAGGTAGGAGTCCCTGTCTTCTTGTCTGATGTCATCAGAGGAGGCTCCGCTCCAGCACCAGCAGCTCCTCCTGTGTCAAGGTTACAACACATTAATATTCACAGTCCACAGCTAGCCTGGCCATCCTAAGATCCTATGATCCTAAGACAGCCAGGCCGTCTTAGGATCCCTCACTCACACACACACACACACACACACACACACCTACACACACACACACACACACACACACACTCAAAGCACCAGCATCTGCTCACACTTACAGAGCTTCTTCCTCTTTGCTCCATCAAGCACAGGAGTGTGTTCACACACACAGAAGCCTCTGCACTTTCTCACACACACACACACACACACACACACACACGCGCCCAGCTTCCTCTTCTTTGCCCCATCATGTGCTGAATATGGAACATGATATTGATATTATGCGGCCATATTGTCGTTTTTTTCTACAGTTATTCACTTAGGTTGCCGTAAAAGTATTCTTACAGTTGTTGGGTGACTCATTTAATGACCCACTTCTGGCGTACGTGTGTGTGTGTGTGTGTGCGTGCACAGCCAAATGGCCATTTGTTTTCACAGCCTTAAAAGGAAAACCAGTGTTTCCGTCTGCCCTTTTCTGGATGCAAGTGTGTGTGCACGGAGGCTTGGAGGTCATCATGTTAAAAGATGGTTTTGTACAAAACGTAGGCCAAAATGTACAGATGTCATGTAGCGTGTAAGTTTGAGAAAAGCTATAGTATATTGATTCAAACTTGAGAAGTTTGAATTATGCTGTGCATGTGCAGACAAATCAGAAAGGTTATGTTTGTTTTGAAGCAACCATGTGATAATAAGACTGTGAATGTGTGTGTGTGTGTAGGCCTACCATGTGTGTGTTCCTCCAGAAACCCTTCCTGTTTATTCATTGAGTGTGTTCCATTTTGTCCTGTGCTGTTAAATGTTTCATCCTAGCAAAGGCATGATGGGACCCCCTGGGGAAGAGGCATCTGCCCGCCCGGCCACACGCTGAATTATACATGACAGCACAGGACAGTGTGTGTGACTGTGTGTGTGTGTGTGTGTGTGTGAGAGAGAGCGAGAGAGCAGTTGTAGGTGTCACTGAGTGAAGTGTCCACTTTGCTCCGTGACTCTATTTCAGATCTGCGCTGAGTTGTCTTCAGTTGTATATTGTCTGGTATGCCCGCTGGGTGTGTGCAAGCGATTGTACTATGCAGTACTATAAAGAATCTTTGTTTTTAAAATTGTAAATCAAACAGTTGACCATGGGTTACCAGTCCTACTGTATCTCAGCACTATTGTGTGCTGGAGCTTGACATAACCTGACAAATCTGTTCTGGATTCTTGTAAATTGTCATGGGTGTGGCTTACATGTGCTAAGCTTCTGCTAAATGGTACTACCATGGGAGACATTATTGGCAGATATTAGTTTACATGGCCATACAAATCTCTTTGGCAAACATGATAGAATGTTCATTTCGCATATTGATTATTCTCCCACAGATCATGAACCAAACCACCGATCAATGTCGAGTGTAGTAAAATTTGCATTCCGCACGAACAGGCCAAAGGCACGGCCGTGTTGCCCGTGTGTGCTGAACACGTATAGGAAATTGTTTGCTCAGGCACAACAGCACCGCACAGCAGTTTAGAATACAACGAGGCAGGTTTTTACAACTCTAGAAAGTTACCAAAGTTATACTGAATAGACCCAGCAGAAATGTTTGGGGCGTCCACCTAGGTTGAGTTTGTTCTCAAAACAGAGAATATTGAATATTCATCCCAGTTTCAGTCATAATCCTATATTTTATTATTGTTCAGAAAGAGGCTTAATTGTGTCTTACACTTAGCATTCACAGGAGAGGCGATTCTGATCGCTGTTTCTGCTGTTTCTCTTATTTTTGAGGTGAACCTAATCACACCTTTCTCCACGTGACCAGCTTATCACTGTCCTCTATCTATCTATGCACACCTTTTACTAGGAAACCGATGTGTGTGGTAGCTATCTATTCTTGAGGTCCTGCAAAAATAAAAATCTAGTTATGTATTCAGACATTTTGGGGGATATTTTGGCTGGCAAAAGTTCAGCCATGGTGACAAATGTGATGATACTTTATATACACACCAAAAAAAGCAACAAAAAACAAAACAAGAGTCCCTTGTGTCTTTTGAAAGGTTAAATAATTTGCCCTCCCCGTGAGCGTGTGTAATGTGTGTGTTCATGTGTGTAGGTATGTGTTCTGCACCTGAGGTCTTGCTACTGTAGCTAACGAAAGCCCCATCTCCTCATGCAAATAAGGCTGCTGTTAACCCCAATCAGGGAGGTCGCTGAGTGCGCATCAATCCCACATCTCCCTGAGTGCTACACAGGCAGCGCACAATGGTTCCCACCCCTCCATAGGCCCACAGGTAATTACTGGGAGCCAGAAAGGGAGAGGGCCAGGGGAGTCAGGGTCTCAGGTAGGTGTGCGCGGTTTTTTTTTTTCCTTATGTCATTCATGGAGAAACACAGGGTTGGTTTGCATGCTGGGTCAAGTGCAAGTGCTATCTCCTGCCACACCCCGTCCTCCGAAAAACACACGCAGATGCACACCCGCTCACAGTGTGACAGGTAATTACAGCATTAGAGTGGCTGTGCTGTATGTAAGATTGGGAGGTCAGGCCTGCTGTCTGCTCCCTGCAGGCCACAGAGCGTCACCTCTCTGACTACATCCACAATCAGCTCCATTAGCGCCGCGCTCGCCTGTCCCTCCACCTGTTGTCTGTTTCCTGTCTGACAATTCTAGATTGTACGTCTTGTTTGAGCAGCAATGCGAAATGGCGCCGGCATGACCATTTAATACTAACCTTCACGTCGCTCATCACCGGCGGCTGTCAAGTTGACTTTAAAAGTGAGGAGTGTGTATGAATTTTGTTCATTCATTTATTCACCACTTTTCTGACACAATGATTGTCGGCATGGACGTTAAGCACAGTGAGAGATGTTTAATAAAGTAATGACTTAAACTAAGACCTTTGCCTGCACAATTATTGCGTTCAGAGAGAGTTTTTCTGGTTGCAGAATTCCTTCTGTTTTAGCACTTAATAATTACCAAGAGAATTGAAGAATGGTGAGATTGGATACATTTCTCTTCGGCTTAGGGTTTTTGTAATCATTATGTTTGAATTTGTGCAGATGTTCTTTTCCTGTCAAGTGTTGTACAGATTTTGAAGCCCTTTGGCGCAAAATTTGTGATGTGATTTTAAGCCATAGCAAGAATTGACTTGACTTGACCAGCATGAAAACCTTTTCCACTGAAGTGGAAACTCCTTTGATGAAATAGCAAAATGCTCAATTGCTCCAGATGAACCATTTGGTAACAGGAAGTCCACGATGCGGTTCTACGGTAATGTACTCATTAGAAATAAAGGATATGTTAGGTGTGCTGCTACTTGACTACTCTCTTGTGACTTTGATGTAAATAAAAATCAGCTTTCTGTCAACTGCATTGGAATTTAAGGGATACCAGATAACCAATAAGGTGAGGCCTTTGACCGCAACCCTGTGGTCTGATCCAGGCTCTCCTCTTATTAGTACTCACTGGCCTAAATATATACTCTCTCTCCACTTGATGTGTGTGAGTATCTGCAGGCTACTCTGTATATGTCTGTATTTGTGTGCGTGTTTGTACAGGTTTAAATGTGTACACTATTATATGTGGATGCAGTGAGATGTGACTGCCTTCCAATGAAGAGCACAAAAGAACATGTGAGCAATCTTATCCAGAGGGGCAATAATGGTCACTGTAACATGACCACGTGCTCAACCCTGTGGGCAACTGACATCCTTCTTCTTAAATGCAACACATTTTCTGTGGTTTGAGCAACAATGCCGATTGCGATAAACCGGTTAAAGGCATCCAATAGACTCTGTGTTCGATGAATTTTGAACGATTAGGTTTGTCAAGCCAAATTAGGTTTGTGGATGATCAGCCTTTGTGACCCGAGTAGCCTGAAGGTGCCTTTGCCCTCTCCACTTATGAATTTGTTTCTGTGCAGAGGCCTTCTGAGATTTCTGTCTGCATGTGAAACAGTGAATTCTACAGATCCATTCATCAGCAGAGAGGGAACACATTTCACTGTTCATGGTCTTTTCTTCTTTACAAAACGTCTATATGAAACAGTGTGCGACTTACTGAATGAGACATTTGTTGCAGCCTTTGTAAAAACAGAGCTCTTTATTAGAGTGATGCCTTATTTCATCGCAGCTGGTCTGACTAGATGTAAACACGGTATGAACATTTATATTATTGTATTGTGTAGTATTGTGAAGTGTCCTGGATACTTTTTCCCCCAAAACCTACTGATGAAGTAAACCCAAGAAAATAAATACCATCACTTTTTTCTGCCTTGCCAGAACTGTAAAAGCCTAGAGAATTCTAAACTGTTGGAATCTGATGAGCCTTCAAATTTATCCATCTGTCACAAGACTTCCTGGATCCACATTTCATGTCTCACCGGTACCTGAAGCAACATGAAACAACCCCTTGTGTTGTTTTAACGCAGAGCCATTATCTGAAGATTTGCAGTGATTTATACGAACTATTATTAGCGCCCACCCACGCAGATATTGTACCGATCAAATTATTAATACCAACAGTGTCAGTTAGAACCAACAGCTTCACGCCCCTGCGGAACACCAACAGAGGGTCAACTGTCACTGCAGATAAATGAAAATGAAATTGAAATGTCAGATTCATGGTAGAGATACAAACAAACATACATCATTTGTTTTTTCATCAAAAAATTGTTTTATGATTTCTTTAAATACAGCTGATGAAAAATGTGTTATCCAGTTCCTAAGATGCCTCACCGTCCTGTATGCAACATATATAACATATAGAACATACAGGTGAGCGTCACAAACAGGACACTAAGAACAGCTCAAAATATGATGATATGGAGTCCTGTTCCTAAACAAACCACTTCCTGTTGAACTATACATTCTCCCTCTGAAACAAAAGCTTGCCGGTGCAGCCGGTGTAAGGCGCTGATCAGAGAATATTAGAAGAGAGAGAGAGAGGTCGTCTTCTCTGAATCGGGCCCCAGAACAGCCTGGGTGAGCCGGAGGTTTCATTATCCCCCATCCCTCTGTGATGAGGAGAAGAAAGGCGGACGTGAGAGAAAGAAAGAGAAAGAACAGAACAGAGGAGGGGAAGAAGAAAAGAAAGAGGCGTTTGATAGAGCTATGTGGAGACCGTGTGTGAATGAGCCAGTGAAGGGCAGCCATTGTCTTGCCGCGACCTCAATTTGGTACTGTACGCTCCTCTTTTTACTGCACTGTCTCGAGCCACAATGCCTCCTTTCTCCTCCGCTCTAGTCCCTCTCTCTCTTAAAGAAATAGGGGGATTAGGGCCCGCTGAGGGGAACTGCGTGTCCAGATTGCCAACTATCATGACTCTTTGCAATGTGACGAGAAGGCAGCGGGATACTCTGCCCGGCAATTGTCAGTTGTTTGTTTGCGCATCTCACTTTTTTATCTTCATCCCTGCAACTTCTGGCCAGTTTTATTCTCACGGGCTAGTGTAGCAGATAAGGAAGCTGTAGCTGTGTTCTAAGTGGAATTGGAACGCAGTGTTTTCCTGGACAGGCTAAGGAGGGAGGTGCAGGAGCCAAAGGAAAGAGTCACAGGGACAGAGACAGGGAGCGCAGCTGCACTTCCTGTTTACCCAGGCCTTGTTTGAGACAGAGGGAAGGAACAGGGGCTGCATTCATCTCTTCTTTTCTACCTCCGCTGACCCCCTTCCTCCTCCCTCGCTCTCCTCCTGCTCTATTCTCCTTCCATTCCTTATTTTCTCTGTCTTCGCAGCTCTCTTGCTCTCCTTCTACCCCCTTGTCTCTTGCTGATAAACTGTATTGAACTCAGGAGGATGAGCTAGATTAGGCAGCGTGTAGCACTGTTTGGTAGGCATGGGTTGAGCACCGGGACTGATTTGGAAGCAGAAATTACTATTAAATGTTCCGACTGGCAGTTATTATCATAGATAGGGACTGCAAGAGGGGACAGGGAATGAGATAAACAGAGAGAGAAGGAACACAGAGAGGTGGTGGGAGAATGGCAGATAGGATGAAGTTTTTAAGCCAATTGGTTACTTTCTCCAGACGCAGTTCACTTATTAGGAAGTGACAAACCCCCCCGATCATTCCTTTTTTCTTCACCAAAACATGGAGCACACACACAACTCTATTAGACTTAGACGTTTGGGTTTGCTTTGATGCTGAGTAAACTAACTGTAACTGTACGCCAGAGCAGACCTTGAAGCCTCACTGAGAGAGAGCGAGAGAGCAAATCCCAGTTGTTTGGTCCACCCACCCGAGCCGAGCCCTCCCTGACCCTCCCTTGTGCAGTCGGACATCAGACTGAGATGCCGCGCAAAAATGCACTAGATTAAAAGGATTGTTCCTGTTGCTGCTTTAGTCCCTATTGTACAGAGGGACAGCTATAGAGAAGGCTGCAGTCAATTGATCACACGTGTATTTATGCACAAACACACACCCCCACACACGGACACAAGCAGACCTGCTTATACATGCACAGATAAAATGTTGCCGTGACACGACGGGACCCCTTTCATCTGCATGGGCTGTTTGTTGCATCGACAGTCCATCTATTTGCAGTCAATCATTAGGCGGCCATAGAAAACTGTCAGGATGTCAATGAAAGAAAATATGGGAAACGAACGCTAAAGGGTCCGTTAACAGGGATGACAATATTATAACTTCACCAATTTTTCTCTCATATCTTAACTCGGAAAAGAGTCGGCATTTACTGTCTGTTGCCATTTTTTTATAGAGTACAACTCCTCAGTGGTTTTAAAGTTAACTCTTGTTCCTGTTGCTGTTTTATGGCTCTGTGTACATGCTGGGCTTTCATGCCATATTTGTACATAAATACGTGCAGACACAACCTTTTTTATCCTTATCATAGAAAAAACATACATATGCTTTATTCTGTTATTTATTCCAGGAAAATGTCCTTTCATTGGGTGAAATCTTAAATTACTTTTTGTGCAGATCATACATTTATATCTTGTTCATCATGTGCTTAAGTAGTGAATTCAAATTATTTATTCAAATTCTTTGAGAGCAGCCGGGTGTTGTGTTTAGCGAGGACCCCGCCCTTGACCTGCAGGAACCTGGCTGCATCTCGGCAAGAGCACCCTCCCTGCTGAAGTGTCCTTGAGCAAGACACAGAATCCCCGTCAGCTTCGAGACAGCTGCTCTCCAGCTGACCCTGTGTTCTGACCTCCCTGTACTGTCGGAGCCAATAGCCGAGGCTGCATCTATCGCCTTTTCTTGTCACGGTATTGATCACCCAAAGGAGGAATTTTATGTTCACTCGGCTCTCTCCACCGGGAGGTCAGTGTTCAGGGTCAGCTTTGGAACAACGCCTCTGGAAAATTGTAGGGGCTTCATTGGTTTGCTCAAGGACACAACGCAAGAGACAGAATCAAACATGTGCCCCTTGAAAACCCATTTTTGTTTTACACACGAAAGCAACCTTCCTGCGACGCCGTAGTCTTTTTTATCCCATAATAGGGAGGTTGTAGATCTGCTCTCAACTTTGTTGTCCAGCTACTCTCAAAACAAATCCTGAACCTTCCGGGTAAAATGTAAATGGATGCTTTCTCCAAAACCCAACTTTGTCCGAGTTGAAGAAACTTTCTTCTAATTTGGCTTCATTCTTTTGAAAAAGTAACTTTTGAAAGGGTTTCCAGGCCTCCAAGGTCATGGGACCATGCTAAACCCATAGCTGTGTGTAAATCATCAGCAAAATGCAAATCACAACAGAGAGTTTCATAATTGTGTTCCTAATTACACTGTGGCTAAATTGCAGTCAAATGCTCTGAATTCCCCAAAAAATAAAAATAAAAATCATCTTCAAGAAGAATTACCAACAACCTTTTTTCATCCCACCGTTTGATGCACACCCAAACCCTCCTTTGGACTTTCAATTACAATTCATTTTGATTAAATATGTAAATACACCCTCCTTGATGGTGTCCTTTGTTAGCACAGCCTTCCTTTGCCTAAAAACCATACCCTCTTGAGTCTCCCACCATGTAATGAAGATTGAAGATTAAACAACAGCTAGGAGCCATTATTTTTGTCAGGGAATTAAAGTACTATCAATCTCACTTAATCACCTTCCTAATATCTCCTCAGACGCCAGTGGAATGCTTCGCAGCTCAAGGTTAACATGCCTTGTTCTGTGGACGCAAAGGGAGAGAGGAGAGGGATAGACGGAGAAAATGGATCTCTGAGGCTACTCTGGCATGCTTTGGATCAGATTACGGCAAACTGTGTTGTGTTGGCGAGGGGGGCAGGGCCAGGAGGTTGATGTAGAAAGAAATGATGGCTATTGTTGGGTCTGTAATTATCTCTGTCTGCTTATTCGCCCGCTCATTTCCTGTAGAAACACAGAGGGACTGAGGGCAGAGGGGCCAGTGGTTTGCTGCTGTAGCCTTGTAACAGGTGGTACAGTTTGTCCTTGGTGACCAACAAATGCTCAGCACTGAATTAAAATAGCAAGCTGTTGTTTAGGGATGCAACTAACACCTCATTGTTGATTAATCTGATTAATCATCAATATATTCATTTTTGCTGTGATTTGATTCGAGCTCCATTTACTGAGGCTCAGGACCGTGGGATGCAGTCGAGAGCTCCACAACAAGAAGAGTGGACCATGAGTTGAGACTGACCTGGAACAGAGCTCTAGTAACCACGGTAACCATCACAAAGGGGGCAAGTGAAAACGGATGGGGATCGAACGCTCCAGTTGACGACCATTGATTTACTGCTTGAGAGAAAAAGAGAAAGACAGTGAGGGCGATGGGTAGTGGGTAGAGGTTAGATTGAGTGTTTCTAGACTCAGTTCATCGTCAAACTCTGTCTCACACACACACACACACACACACACACACAGTAACCAACAGGTGTGTGCTAGCACTCAGGTTGGATGATGTCTTTATTCTACCACACTAAGCTTGTGTGCTCACTGCGTCACATCGACTGTTTTCCCACATTGTTTGCCATCATTCTCCTCAGTCTAATCAAAACCCCATCAGCTGCTTCTCTGTGGTGAGATGTTCTACCAATACACTTGTTTATGGCCACTATAGATATTTTGAAAATGCAAAAAAAAAAATGATGACGTAAGCTGGGGAAAATATCTCAAATAAAATGACAAACTGGCACCATTAGAAGTATGCTGAATGAGCTATTAGCGCCCATGGATGTACAGACATCTATCAATCTTTACTTTGATATTTAAGAAAACATAAAAACACCAGGATTCTCGTGCAAGATCTTGAGACATAAGGAGCTGACATCTATAAACTGACATCTGGGATATGCCCAGAAAGTGTGAGTCACGCTTGATGTAAAAAAGGTGTGCCACATGTCTGTGTGTTCATTTTTGCCTGAGTTATGTCTCAGAGAAAGAGCATGATTTTTTGATGGGCAATTGGGGGCGCTAAGCACTTTAAAGTACCATAATAGCCTTCAGGAGCTGCTCTGCGCTCTGCTGCAGCTCCAACTGCTGACTGACTGCTCAACGGTGCGACAAGTCAATGGGCCGAACTACAATAACTAACTTCCCGTAGTCTTCAGGACGCTGGCATGCACCTGTACCTTTCACCTCGCACAGTTCCAGGGCAAATTATCCCTCATGTTTTGATGAAAAATGAGCTGTCATGATTATGCTAAATCAAATCAGTTTCAGACAGTTTTGGTATGCTTTGGTGTCCTGCTTCTCTTCCGTTAGATACATGATATTATCTTCTTTCTTTGTGTCATAGTTTGACTTGTGAATGTGCATGGGATAATTCGTGAATTAAATTCTGTCCATCTGGGAGTGATACAGTACTCTACAGTAGGTTGCGGCTCCGTGAACTGAACAAGTCTTTTCAAGGCACAACACTGTTACAGGACACAGACTGGCATCACATCTGAAACATTAACCTAGTACTTGTTAGAGGATCTCAGGCAGGCAAGATCGACATCCTCTTTTAATTCGCTTCTTAAAAGTCACTTTTATCATATGACTGTATCTGGATGAGAGCACTTTAACTTTGTAAATTATCTTACCCTGTTTAACCTATGTGGATTTTGTATTTTTTATTCTATTATTTGTATACAGTATTGCATAATTTTATGTATTTTTACTGAAAAGACTGTACTGATTTATCTGCTCTCATTGTAAAGCACTTTGTAACTTTTCTTTCAAATGGTGCTATATAAATAAAGTTATCATTATTATTATATTGTGCTGAAACGGAAAGCCTTAAATGACCCCAGGTCTTGTTTGTGCAATTGCTTATGCAATACTAATTATACACATCTGACCAGTAACACGTGATTCTGAGAAGAATTGGCATCAAATTCCCCCTATAAAGCCTTTTATTAACACACACAGACAGGCTTTTCTTTGCTTTTTTATTAGGTTTGTATTTTTCAGTCGGTGTCTTCTTGGGAAGACAATTTGCAAGGCAGGAATAATAAGAGATGGTACTGTCACAGGAACCCATCTGATTTGGCGCTCGCTTGTACACAATGTAACACACACACCAGACATCACACACAGACATGGACACACACGCCTGAGGACACGGTTGCAGGCTCTCGTCGTTTTATGTTCTTCCCCCCTGTGTAGTTTTAAGTGTATTGGAAATCTTGTGTTGGGCCATCAAAGCAGCGCCCTAACCGTTAATGGCTTTATGGCTTGTTAGTTAGTTTTAGCCCGCTCAGGAGGTGGGTGTGTGTTTACGCATGTCTTTGTATGTGTGCTGAGGGGAGGTGTTGTTTGGGCTAAAGAATAATGGGGACAGTGCTCAGGAGTGGGTCATTGGGAATTTACATGCACATAAATGTCTGAAAACGCACATTCATAGGCATAGGACACACTCGTGTACACACACATCCAAGCAGGAGGTGACTGTATATAGTGCAGATTGACTCATATGCACAAACACACACAAATGGTGAACCAGCATGTCGATAGGCATCTCTCTTTCTGCCTCTCTCTCTGGGAGTCCGGTGAGGCCTGGCCTAATTGAGCTGGCCTCAGGAAGCCCATCATTAGCCCTGCTGCTCCGGTCACACATGGCCACCAGATGTGAGTCCAGCCACAATGGAGAGCCGAGTGCCACTCTTTCTCTCTCTTTCTCTCTCTCTCAGCCTGTCTCTCTGTCGCTCTCCGGCCCTAATAAACTGGCTTTTGTTTCCGTGCAGCCATTGTTCGTTAAGCCCACCGCTGTCTGCCATAAGAGAAGTCATCGGGGCCTGAATGAGATGCTTTGTACCGACAATAGACAGAAATAGGAGAGGGAGACAGCAGATTGAGAGAGGGAAGAAAGGAGGGATGGAGAGGGAGGAGGGGGAGAGGAAGGGTGCCTAGTGAGGATTTCAGTGCACCCTCTGGAATTTTTATGGCTTGTTTTTGCAGTTTCAGAATTTGTGCCATGGGGCCATTGAGATGTACATTGCGCCTCCCCCCCCCCGTACCTGACTGTCCACTGCTAGATGCTCAAGACTGGATGACTGTGTGTGTGTGTGTGTGTGTGTGTGTGTGTGTGTATGCACGTGCATGTTCTTGTATTGCTATTCTTGTGACAACCAAATGACCACACAAGGAGAAAAAGATGATGAAGTTGCTTGGTAGCTATAGATTGCTTTCGTTAGGTTTACTGTCTTGTCTTGTACAGTCTTCACTTCTTTAAGAGGGGAGTTTGCGGACAGGGCTAAGCTCAGGTTTAAGGTGAAGGTTAGAATTAGGTTTAGGGCCCCCTTCCATATTCCATAAGGAATTTAATATACGCTACAAACGTATGTGGACACCTGAACACAGTATGTGGAACATTTTACAAACATATTGAATACATGTTTGCGGCTCATTTGGACGTGGCAACATATGCTTTGTGGCTGTAGCATACGCAGACAACCTTTCGTCACCTCTTTCTTGCTCTGTAATCACTCATTTTCATATAGTAATATACTCATTTAATATTTATAGCCAATAAATATATGTATTAATATACATTCAGTGAAGTTCTTGCGTCAGAGGCTTGAGCTGCTGCAGCAAAAGATGCTCTGTTCATGGAGGTGGTGAACACTCCTGCACCAGCTAGAATGGCAGCGCATCGTCTCTGGCAGCTGCAGCTGAGACAAAACGCACCCAAAAGGGTTGGCTGGGGTTGGGTCAGAGATCAGTGCGGGAATGTCAAGTTCTTGGACACCAACTTCGTAAAAAACATTTCTTTGTGTATCATCTCTGCGTGCACGCAAAAATGCCTCGATGAAACAAGTAAAGCCTTCCCCAAACAGCTGCCACAAGTTTGGAATCACAGTCTTGTTTAAAATACAACAGCATGCTGTAATAAGATTTTTCTTAATTTGTTTCTCAAAAAAAACTAAGTAGGCTAGACCAAACCACAAAAAACAGACCAGACCAAAAGTACACAAGTGTTTGTATTGAATAGCATCCACAAACTACATATACATTCTATAGAAGACTTTATGTTGTGTTAATTGGGATAATCAAATAATAAAAAAAGCAATGTTGAGCGTGGGAATTAAATTTAAGGTTTTCACTATTAATGTGTCATGTGTGCTTAAAACCTGTATGATTTGTATGCTGAAGCAGTGTTTCCATCACTTTTCCTCTGTGTTGTCTAACTCTAAAAGTGTCTTTATCTCAGCCACTTGGGGCGGGGGGATCTGTGTCTATGTGTGTGCATGCGAGCGTGTGGGTTAAACTGCGGACGCATGGCATTGCATGATACATTTTGACGGCTGCCCTCATCTGAGACAAATGTAATTATCACGCGTGGCTGGGTTTTTTCTTATTATTGAAAAGTTAAGTCGTTAATCTGTGAAGTTGTTCCTCAGATGGGTAGATATCAACATTTGACATTTACGTATGTGTGCCTATCTCTGTGGGTGTGCAGCTGTATAATATGCATTATGTGTTTTTATATTAGTGTGTATTAATTCTTGCATGCTCCTGACATACTGCACGGTATGGTCATGTTGTGTGCGAGTGTGTTTGTGTGTATGCCTGTGTGTGAAAATGTGTGAGAATGGAAGCCATGTTTAACAACTCCCACTGGATCAAGGCCTTTTCCTAATCCACTGAGCCGACATAATTCCACCTCACTTACAATGGATTTGTCTCTGCTTTGTCTCCTCATTATTGTTCTCACTCACACGATAAGCTGCTTCATGATTCCATTAGCATTCTCTCTTAGCCACTATGCTATATGCACCAATATCTCAACTTCAGTGCTGTGTTAATCTTGGCCTGACTGGCTGAAATGTTTTTATACTTTGTAATTATTACAAATGATCAAGACATCTGAGAATGTACATTCGTTCTGTAACCACAAAGACAAATGTATTGCAGTGAAATCATTGTTTTCATAATGAAAAGTTGCAGAAGTGTGAACTGGAGCGTCTCAGCACAACTGAAGCCAGCTGATGGCGCCACTTCAGTTTGTCATCTCGCCAGTGGCTGGTTTTAGAATGTAAAGCACATCAACAGCCAATCAGCTCATAGCGAAGTCAGCTGGTCATCTTGACCTTCTCATTTTTTAAATGTTTTCTCCGTTTCATCAACACTAGAAAGGCAAGTGTAGCAAGTAACTCAATGTCACTAACCTCATTCATATTTTAAGATGCTACAAATGATATCCAGGTTCAAAAACCACCTGGAAAGCCGGCAGTTAGAAATTAAGTGCAAAGAGTCGCTACTTTGGAAACAATACACCATCTCGTCAAGTTGCATAGGTGTAAACTGGCAGGTTTTAGAACGTTGCAGACTGGCACATTGCAAGTAGCAGCAAGTTTTAACTGGTCTTGTCACAAATCTTTGGTCTGAACTGGCCTCAAGATGAAATGTGTCACTCGTAGTGATGAACCCACAGAGAATTTTCAACCGACTCCACATTGTTTTGGTTTTTCTGCCTGTAACTTTGCTATTTTTACTACTCTCACCAACCTTGTTTCAGCATGCAGTTGTTTTCAGTGAAAAGCCTTAGATAATCCCACTGTACGCTACCTGCCCAGCAGCAAACGGACATGCAGTATAAAATTAGCAACTGGATGGTGAACATAGTGGAGAATTTAGCAGCTATAGAGACAGACAATTTAAGCAGGAGTTGGTGGAGACCAAAACAGAGTGAAAAGTAGAGTGAATATTGGACTCACAATTGTCAGGTGCCAGAACCACGGCTCCAAATGAATGCTAATGTTACTCCGCGACTGCAGGATGTACTGGTTGTGATTTGTGATACTGGAGCCTTTTAATGTTTCACATAGTTGAGTAAAGTCAGTGTTTTTACATCTGCTTTTTAGCTATACAAGCTACCAGTTTTGAGGACATTAGGTCAGTCTTGAATGTAACTTGTACTCACAGACGTAAAATCTTTTTTAAATACATTAAACAGTGGGAGTTAAACTTAAGAAAATATATTTTCTTTGCTCTGTTCCGAACTGCTCAGTCAATAGTCAATATTAACTGCGATCACTGGTCTGAGATCATGACCTTAGACAGCAACATGCAGTGTGTATTTTAATATTACTGTAATCACACCAAATAGTAAACTATGTTAATTGTGGTTAACACAATGCTGGAAATATACAAAGACAGAGTTAAATTCTGAATGTGCTACATTTTTAGAGATTATATGAATTATATTATATATATATATATGTATATATATATATATATATATATTATATTATTATATATTATTAGTGAATTATATTAAGTGGAATACATGATCTGATATTTACTGTAAGATTTTCTCTCTCTTGTGCAGTTTGCCCCTCTGGTCAACGGTCTGTAGCTTCAGTAAACATTTATCTCTTTCGGTCTTTGTCTCGCTTCCCCTCTGTCCCTCTCTCTCTCTCCCTCGCTCTGTCGAGACATGCTAATGCTATTGATCTCTATTGGAAACAGGACAGAATTATCTACAGATAAGAAGACAATGCTTGCAGCGGCCCATAGATTTCTTCCTGGTGCTCTGAGAGGTGTGTTACAGGCTGTATTGGAGTTTACGGGGTTCTCACAATCTGTTGTCTCACGGAGTGTATTGACGGCATCCTCTGGGCTCTGCCTGACAGTCTGTTTCATCAAAGAGGATGTCAAAATGTAGTGTATGAGCTCAATGTACTGTATGTGTGTGTACGAATGAGTGTTTGTACCTACAGATGGCATGGCGTGCATTGCTTATACACTCATTTATGAATTTCCTGCATTAAAGGGCATACACCATATTATTAATTGTTTGTTGCATATGTATGTCTGTGTGTGTTTGCGACAAAGGTGGTGTAATTTATTTATCTAATGTCAGGATCCCAGACAACGCAACTCCAGTGTCAAGGTTGGCAGAGAGGGTTGCCATGACAACTCTGGCAAACAATCTCTCAGATCTGCGCTCACTGTCTCTCTCTCTCTCTCTCTCTCTCTCTCTCTCTCTCTCTCTCTCTCCACTCTAAGAGGAAGGGAGGCTTTTGGAGACTGAAGAGCACAGAGGCGTCTTTTGTTTTTCTTTGGGTTTTTTTTTGCCAGTAGAGTGGTGGATATCGATCAAGAATCGAACCCATGCCGCTCCGTACAGAGGCCTAATGCACTTACCACCCAAACTAGAAGGAGATGGTAAGCAAGGGAGGGAAAGGGAAAAAAAGGATGACCAGCTACAGTGTATCATGGTGGGGAAAAAGTAAGAGCAACTGAGACGAGAAGCGAATGAAATAGGAGCGTGGGAGTAAAGAGCAAACATGTTTTTTAGGAGCAAATCAATAAGGTCCTCACACTCTACCGCTACTGTATGAATGTGAAAGAGCATGTGCACATAAAAACACCTGCACATAGCAGAAAACAGTCAAATACACACATTTGGCATATACACACACCCTAAGAGACCTACCTGCTCAGTTCAGGTCTGTCATGCAGGAAGGAGAGTAGTTAAGTGAAACATGTTGAGCCCTCTCAGGTAATTACATCTCCATGCTAATGTCTAATTAGACAGCTCCGAGGGGACTCATCTGCACTGCATTAATGATTGCAGTCAATCCAGAACTTACATGTGCACACACAGACACGCACACACACACACACCCCCATACAATGGCAAATATGTGTCAGCCCACGTGCACGCACCCCACTCCATCGGCCCGCATTAGACAGCAGGTGGGCATGTATGTGGTTTTGTGTGAAGGAAATCAATCAGGCCTTTACACTATTATTACTTGTGTGATTGTTTGTGTGTGTGGACCTTGACAAGGAAACATGAGCTCACACACACGTAAACACCTGGAATAAGGATAATTTGTTTGCTAATGCGGTCTGCCGGGGCGATTTTGTGTCAATGTTTGAGTCAAGTGGGTGAAGAAGCCAAACTGAATGGAAAGAAAAAATGACAACCACACATTTACCATAAATCTTCTAATACATGCTCAAAGCCTCTAACTATCGTTTGTAGTAGGTCCTGCATGACAAAAATTCCCAAACCTCCAAGGTGTCACAGGATCAACCTGAGAGAGGTCGTGACATAATTGATGGGACAGGAAAGTAGAAATATATTGTTCTGTTACACATTTATTAGAGAATGTGAGATTTCCCTGTTTTCCATTGACCTCAATATCTTTGGGTTTAGAATTATCGTTTGCATAAAATACACAATAAGTCATCATTGGTTGAGTCAACTGGTGTCTGGTATTTTATTAATATTCTTTTTTTTGGCCATTTCTCTAATTTTAGCATATTTTCTTGTGAACTGCAGGATAGTTGTACCTCTTCAGGCCTCCAACAACTATTCAAATGAAATGATAAGAGAGTTTAAAGGGGAAAATCACTCTTTGGTGGAAATGTTTACAACCAGTGTTGCCCGATTGGGTGTTTTTTTTCTTCTGTAACTGTGGGTAAAAGATTTTTTGGGCACGTTGTGATACTTTGGGCTACTTTTCATACCTCTCATCTGAGTAGTGTGATTGCGATTGGGCACTAAGTTCAGTAGCTCAGCTCTACACACATTGGCTGACAACTGATGGCCATCAAAAGCAAATGTCAATTCAGTTTATTACATCAAACTTTCTTCACTGTGATAAAAGACTTCATGATTGTAACCATGGTTTAGAGTTTGTTTTTGACTTGTACTGATAAAACAGTAGACTGGAGGCAAGAAGACCAATTATTTTTGTTCTTGCTTGGATTCACACACGCTTTCCTCAATTAAAATGAAGAATTGTGCTACTCTTATGACGACTGGGTTACTTTTTGTCGGTCCAATCTGGCAACATTTCTTACAAATCATAGACATAATCAACCTGTTCTAAAGGGTAGCAATTACTTTAAATTAAGGGATCATAAACTTCAAAGGTTGTCCATTTCCTGCAGATGCTGAGTCAAAATGCATCATCTGGTTTCAGTGTGCTACTTTCAATGAGAGAGATATTTTTGGTAATAGAAAAATAAACCTCTCCGTTGGCCGCGTGAAAAGACTCAATTATTCAGCCTCTGACACAAAATATATTTTAACTTGCTGAGCCATCAGGATGCCCCCAGTCTCCCCAAATTATGCCGTTCGGTACACTACTGTGGTAGCTGGTTTGGCACGGAGATTAACGTTGACCCTAATTTCCCCCCGTGTCACCCATGAAGCTGCTAAGATTGCCTGACGGCACCCTGCATTGTGTGTGTTTTCACATGTCTGTACAGTGTGTGTGTGCATGTGTGTGTGTGTGTGTGTGAGTGAGTGTGATAATCTACTGACCCCGGGGTTGTACAGTAGTCATGAGAGGTAACTGCTCTAATTCACTGTCCTGCTGTGAGCGTCTGCCGTAATTAAGGTCATCTTGTCAGGTCAGGTCGTGCCTCCGTGTCGCCTTTTCACTCTCCTTCTCTCACTCAGACACACTTGATCAGCTGTAAGCACTTATTTATTTATAAGGTGGGAGTGTGTGTGTGTGTGTGTGTGTTCATTCCGAAGAATCTTTAATTTTACTAATTGGACTCAAACACACACATATACACATACATAAAGCACGTACTCCAGTATGCCTAAAAAGCAGGTAATACTTCAAAGTGAGACTGTCGTTCCCAAAAATACGGACGCATAGGTCGTCTGTGCAGGAGCTTATTACGACCCATATTTACGTTTGTATGTACGGCGACCTCTAGTGTCCGTAGTAATTATGGCGGAGGTAAAGGCAGACGTTCGGTATGGTAGCATAGTGACAACACAGGACCTTCAGCCAGGAGAGCACTGTTCATGTCTCATGTGAAACCAAAAGTCAGACTTAAGTCATGTTACGTAACTTAACTTACTTTGGGAGCCATTGACAAACAACCGATTCTGACGCTTTTTGAGTCATATCTCCTGCCACCGGCAGGTCCGCTAATTTAGCAAACGCCCCTGTGGGTCATACTAGAGGTGAATGGGTTGTGTACATTAAATCTACAGTAACAGAGCTGCTGCTCAGATGAGTTCCTATGTGATACCAGCTCCGTCTCATTCTGCAGTAGATTCGTATGAAACTATTCAGAAGGAAATTACTTTGCGCGCAATGTATGTTTCTGGCCTGCATATGTTTGTTATAATCAAGTATTCATTTTTTTGCCTCACTGAGTAGTAAATTTAGTTGTCAAAACATGTGTGGAAATAGAAAGTGTGTGTGTATGTGTGTATTTGTACTCTGCACGTGAGACCTACAGTGTAAGGGAATCTCCTCTCCAGCGTCGCTCCTCGGCAGCAGCGTATCTCCATCAGACCACAACATGCAGAAGTCTGCTCGCTAATTACAGCCATATAAATCAGCAGTCGTAATTATGCTAATTAGACTGCCAACTTCCTTTCAGAAGCCTACACAAACAAAGGCAACGGTATCGGATGATGCGGCATGTTAACGAGCTTGTCAACTTATCTGACACACGCTAATTACTCGGCGGGACTCCTCTTGTGTTTGGGAGGAGGAAGTTGTGTTTGAGTTGCTGGTTTAAAAGCTTACATTACCTCCGCCCGTGACCCCCTTCGTCCTCCAGATTAAAACCTCTGTCCTTAAATGGGATTGCACTTAAGTTTTTAACCGCATCACTAACTTCAAATTGTTTAATCATGTCAGAACGAGAGCCGTGTGTTGCGAGTTGTGATGCAGGTGTCTCACACATTGGATTCAAACCTAACTGTTAATGCACACATAAAATAAAATGAGCGCTGCTTTTTTTTTTAAGACAATACTAAAACAAAATCATCACTGAATTAAAGTTGGAAAACACATTTAGACTGAAATGCTACTCTACTTAGCCATGGCTGATCAGGTTCTAATTACAATGTTTGAGCCATAGCATCCTTTGCATATCAGACTCACAGATCAGGGATCAGCGACAGACTGCTTTCAGCATCACTAGAAGTTGAGGGCTATGAAGAGTGCTGAGCCTAAAGATGGGTGAGAGAAAAACAGGGTCATATTTATGATTTTTTGAGTAGTATGTCAGATTTGAATTCAAAAACAGACCTGAAAGTCTGCAGTTAGTACAAGCTTTATGATTATAAAGCTCACTTTAGTGGCCTGTATGAATGTGATTGACAGTTGAAAGAGTCACCTGAGCTGATCAGCTGATAATCTATCAGGTGGACCAGTCAGATGACTTCACATATTCATATGTGTGTGAGAGAGAGACAATTCGGAGTATATATATATATATATACATTTCTCTAATAGATGAATTAGAGAGGCAGACTGGTACAGTCCTCCTGACTGGTTAAAAGTCTGTGAATCCCAGGTTACGTTTTTGTGAGCAGACCACCTATTCCCCCTCTCCATCCACACAGAACTTGCGTGGCGGAGGTAGCTCTTAGTCCCCTGCTGCTGATCAGAGTTGCTAAAAATGTTGCTCTGTGCATGACTACCACCTGCTGTCTACCTCCATCTCCTCCCTCCCTCTATCCTCCTCCCCTCCCTCTGCTCCTCTTTAGTCTGTCTCCCTTCCTCTGACTGCCTCGCTCTCGTTCGTGTTTGATTTCATGAAGTCGTGTTTTCTTGTAGTCTGACAACTATTTAATGCGATCTAACGAGACCAAATGGAAACAACTGTGCAGCAGCAACAACCCTCCCTGTTATGTTCTTCTGATTTTGGAGGCTTCTTATTTTATGGCAGGACCCTTTCCTTAACTTTCTTGTAGTTACTTTACCTCTTGTTGCATTTCACATGATTGTTTTATTTATGATTTGCTCCTCTCCTCTTTCCTCTTGTTTTCTCCTCTCTTCTCCTCCTTCTCCCTCAATCTGTCTCTCTGTTCAGTATGCGCTGCTGAGAGGGCATCATTACGGAGCCCGTATTTGAGTCATTTTGATTTAAGCAGCCAGACAATGGCCTGTTGATTGAAGCAACCAGAAGGCAGACAATAGGGTTCAATGCTACATAATGCGCCACCATTTTTTCTGAGCTCCCCGTTCTCAGAAAAGAGCCCCGACTCTCCATTGTGCCTCTCCCGGAGGGAAAAATGGTGCTTGGGGAGGAGGAATATTTTCCCGTGGTATGTCATTATTTTGCAAATTTCTATTATCTCATCATGTTGTCTTCATTGTAATTGCAGCTAATTAGGAGGCTAGTTAGGAGCCTGGGCTTTGAGGCTTGCTCGGCTGCTGAAAGGAGCCCACCGATTATGGCCCCGACAAGAGAGGAAGCAGGAGAAAAGGGGAGATTAATGCTGTTACCCAGGAGACACTGGCTTCCATCTGTGGGGAACAATGCAGTTTTGTTTTCTCCGGGATCCTGCTCAGATCAACAGAATGGGCTAGCTCTGCACTGCTCTGCTTGGCGACAATGCCCAATTATGTCTTACCGGGGCTCGGGCAAAACCCCCCTCTCCTCTCCTCTCCTCACCTACCCTGCCCCCCCTTACCTTCCCTCCCCTCCATCATTCTTGCCACCTTTTCCCCTTCGTTCAGCGGGCCCTGACTAAAAAGCTTAGCGCCCTCAGCGAGCCAGCCAGCGCCAGTGACTGAGAGCTCTCACACACCCCCAGTATCAGATGAAAGCCGCGCGCTGTGTGGATAGAGTTCCCAGGTTGCGGGAGGTCGTGCCCTTGTCACACACTGAGCTGCAAGGTTTTGCTTCCCAATCCCTGCCAAGCTCCAAAGCACTTAATGAAATAATATACTCTGTCACTTTTGCTCTTTCTTCTTCCCCTCGTTCCCTCACACAGCACACCGACCCTTCCCACCCCCCACCACCACTTCCCTCACCGGGCTGAGGCAGGCCCCCTTGTCTCAGAACAGGGGCCCCGGGGCCCCTAGACACCTTTTTTGCAAAGAGAAGGAGGGAGTACAATGAGAGAGGGAGCCTAGTTTGGTACAGTACAAACACACAGAGTGCAAGCAGGCTAGGAGAAATGAAAGGCCTTTGTTTGCCTTTGTCAGGGGGAAAAGGACACTGGGAAAGGGAGCGGGCGAGTGCTTATGGACAGAAAGAGACAAAGAGAAAGAGACATAGAGAGGGAGGAGATAGCAGCCTGGATCACATGACTCCGAGCATTGTGATCCTGAGTGAGAAAGGTTTGGATCAGAGCATCTCTCCATCTGGTCGAAAGCGAAAAAAAAGAAAAAGAAAGGGTGAGACGGAAAGAGAAACAGACATGGAGAGAGAGAGAGAGAGAGAGAGAGAGAGAGGGAGCGACATGGCGAAGGGAGCAAACAGAGAGAGAATGAGAGAAAGTATTGAGTAAGTGCCAGCGACATCTGCTCCCGTGGGCACAACAATAAAACTCCCTCTAGATCAGCCTCACACCATATATGCTCGCACAATGCATCGGTCTCAAACGCACAAATAAATGTGTGTGTGTGTGTGTGTGTGTGCATGTGTGTGTGTGTGTGTGTGTGTGCGCGTTCTTGTGTGAATGAAGAAGGCTCTTATGTTTGTCTGCCCACTAATCTGTTAAACCTACACACAATCTACATTCTGGCCTTCAATTTATATGGTCATAGTAAATCATTTTTGGGATATTTTGACATCAGGGATGCAATGATGCTTAGTAGAGCTTTTATTAAATCCTGCAAACTCCTGAATCTTTTTTGCCTTTGCCGCATTGACAAATAACTTGTGGCGCCTCGTGATTCTTCAAATGAGAATGGGATTCTTCTATGTGACACACACACACGCACGGTGTCTTTATTGTAAACTCGCTTCTACTTGGGACTCCCAATGCTCCCAAGGTATTCAATACCTCCATGTGCTCTCGCTTTATTAATGTTGTTCTCATTATTCCCATATTCTTCTTTCATGCAATCTGCACTGTTTCTAATAGCCTGCAAGTCCAAACAGAGTTCTTGTGTGGAAGTATTACTGCTGACGTTGTCTTGGTGATTTGACCCCTGTTAAATCCACACCATAATACATTATATAATGTACACAATACATAATACAATAGCAGTTGTTTGGCTCTGATATGGTTCCATTTAGTATGAAGATGAACAAACAGACATATAGGATCTGTACATGGCTCTACATAGCAGCCATATTCTGTGATAATGAGCCAAAGAAGCACTGTTCCGATATTCTGTTAGATTGCATACAATGAAAGGCATCGCTGTATAAATCCTAGCCATTTACTCTTTCAGATATCCTGCCATTTGTACACAGCAAATACTTTGTATATATTTTGTCTGTTAAGTGTTTTTGGACAAGGACCTGTTTTTGATTGGCTGAGAGATGATTGAAGAGAAAAGGAATTTTTGTTTTTTTCTAGTTTTGAAAAGTTGGAACTGGATAGTTGGAAAGTTACCTGCATTTGAGAAAAAAATAATAATAACAACAAAACTTTAATCAAACAGCTTGAAATCCTAACAGATTCTGAAAGCGCACAGACAAGGTAATCTGTGTTGTTTAGGGGCAGCGGCGTGCCCCATGCGCCATTTATCTTTGTGGGGGAAAAAATGCCTCCCTGTTGCGTTTAATGTGTAGTCAAAGTGGAGAGGGCGAAACGCTACTCTCTAATTTTGCATGTCATCTCTCTCCAAATCGCTTCAAAGATGAGGCCCTTGCCAAAGATTCCCTCCCTTTTTCTCTTCGCCTTTTTCCTTTTCTCTCCCATCTTTCTTTTCCGCCTTTTCTTGTTCCCCCGAGTTGCAGTTGTCACCATCGCTTGGCGCCAGGAAATCGCGGGCATCTAAACAGCAGCACACAATGTCGTAAAAAGGCTCTAGAGTTTTACTTTCAGATGTCACTCCAATAGCACACATCTGCTACGTGCCGTGCATCTGCTAGGCTCTCCCATCTCAGAGAGCCGGGGGTGCTGATTGAACTGAAGACAGAAAACATCCTCATTATCGCGGGCAGTGAGCGAGCTGGGCTCCCCAACAACCCTTTTAATGCATTTACTCACTTAACTGCGGCCCGGTGTTGTGAACACAGACACGTACATGCAGATACACGCATGTGCACACACACACACACACACACACGTCGACTAAGGCAAACGGCTTACACAGATACACATGCTGCTTGAGTGCCTGTCACCCCTGTGTCATAGACAATAGTATTACACAGCCATTGTGTCGGTGCTTACTGAGAGGTATTTACTCTGCAGCTTGTCTGTCTGGATTGGATATTATAGCAGCGCTGCCTCAGACGTCAGCTGAAAAATTTAAATGGCACTTAACCATTTTCATATGCATGTCATGATATGATCCACATTTATCACTACAACCAATTACGAATCACAGGTGTGTGAACTAAACCCCTCCTACTTGCTTTCCTAACAAAAGCTGTTATACTCTGTTGTGGTTCAGCACCTTTTACCAAAATTATAGCATAAAACATATGAACACTGTGCAGGAATTTTGCTGTTGTTTTACACTTTAAGAGTTTTTGATTGACACAGCAGTCTGTAAGACTTTTCGGTTGTTGTTTTGTAGTAGTTGTTACAAGTGGAAACATGCAAAATAATGGAGCCAAAAAAAATCTGACTCCGTCTTTCCCTTCTTTTTTCCACCCATCACTGTCTTCCACATATGGCACAGCATGTAGCCCATCAGTCTAACTCTGAATAGCAAACTCTCTGCTTCCTTCCAAGACAAGTGAGGACTGAGAAAACAGCTCATTTTTAACTCTAGTAGGTTTTATATAATTATAGGTTATTTATTGGAGTGGATATTTGAAGACATTTGATGGGAAAAGGCAGCGTCCAACTGCATAAAACCCAAACACTTGACTACTTGTACACTAGTACTAGTGCTAGAGGGCAACAAATCAATGTACTGGCATTTGTAGTATTAAGTTTTAATGTAATTGAAATGCATTAAGTTTTTGCTATATAATCACATTTGACCATTTATAACCATTTATATTTAGATTAAATCTTTATATGTACTGAGGTATAAAAACAGGATACAGCGATGACTGACAGAAGTAAAGTCTCTTTGCCAGCAGACACCCTGACATGTCACCAGATAACTGATAGCCAAGACACTTCATGGGGAGTCGAGAGATGGGATAATAAAGTGTGTTGTGTTGGTGGCTGTAATGGTAAAGGTGGGATTGTGATCGAACAGGACTCACTTGGATGACGTGCTGTCCGACCATGGCGGAAATCAAATGTTTTCATACCTGTGAAAAGCCAGCTGCCGTAGAGAGGGAGAAGACGCGAGTTCCTTTAAATGCAACAGAGCGCATTTTCACACAGTCTGTCCTGGAAGGCACCCGATTGTTCACATGAAAAGTGACACGAAACAGCTGTGTAGCAAATGACTACAGACAGCTAGAGAGAGAAGTTCAAATCCTACATGGCGTCAAGTGGGTTTTAATGTAGGATTGTCGGTTTCAGAAAGTTGCAGAAATGGTTGGAAACAGCAAGATGAAACTGTTAAGGAATCCAGTTTAGTCTAGATGTTGGCATTTGCTCTTAGACTTGAAAGCAGCACTTTGTTTAAGTAAAGAGCCTGACTGTAGCAATCTGCAAAGGTCTCATTTTGGGGATGCATAATCTTCCCAGAGTTTAATTGACACATTTTTTATGTAATGATCTTTAAACATTCCACAATGCAACTGCTACTGCTTAACAGATTAATGTACAGTCGCTCGTTGCTTCTAGGTGGTTAATTGTTGGGATGTCCAAACTGGAAATAAGCTTTAGCAGTATTCTCTGTCCAAAAGGGGCAACCAGGCAACATGAAACACACTTTTCCTTTTGATGTTCCGTCAGCTGCTGGATACAAGCTGAGCAATCAGTGACTGTCACAGGAATCTGGAGTGGCGCTGAGGGTAGCCAATCAGATTCCACATCTGACCACATCACAATTCTCGCCCTTGGCTCCGCCCCTGCATAGTATGTGAAATCCCGTCACCAACCTTCCATCGTCAAGGATCCGTTCGCCTGCTCATTGCGCCCAGTCCATCACAGAGCCCAGCGCTCCACAGTTAACCGGAGCCTTGGCTTCTCACCCTCACCTACTGACGCAGTGGTGATTAGTGGTAACTGTGGCAACCTTCGCTTCAATGGCCACATTTCCAGGCCTGTTGTCACTACCAAACAAAGCCTTTCCATGTCCTCCGCTAATAGCAGCCCCTTCTCTGACTCAGTGTCACTTTTCAACACATACACCATCCGTACACTAGTATCACAATGTGCTGATCTAGTAGTTTGTATCATGCCTTTAATTCGGACGTTCTGTAATAAGTGTGCTATTGCTCAAATTCTGAAGCTTAATTGTTCATTTGTTTGTGTACCTTTGATGCCCATACTACTGTGTGGACTCTAGAGCGTGATGTTGAATTGCTGTCTTGACATTACTGACTCTTTCTGTGCCTGTATGCAGAAGTCTACTAGTGCTTCCAAATACTTCTTCCCCAAAGTCACAGGCTTCCAAACACAGAGACTGATTAGGAAGGATTTATAAAACTAAAACGGGGGGGGGGGGG
>JAVQJF010014953.1:0-45606 GCA_036023855.1 Gadopsis marmoratus | reverse complement strand
GTGGAAATATAAAGAGAAATAAATAAAAGAATAAAAGAATAAGACAATAAATGTGGAAATAACACAATAAATGTTTATTCTTTTCCCTTTTGCTTTTTCTATTTCCACATTGCTTTTGTTTTTTCTATTTCCAAATTGCCTTTTCTTTTTCCACATTGCCTTTTCTTTTTCCACACTGACACTTGGCGCTACGCTGGAAATAGAAAAGACAATCCAATGGCTGTGGGCGGGCCTTCGTGTCCAGGCTGAGTAATCAATTCATGCACACACGAATCCTGCTTTGGCAGGAGCTTTTTAGTGCGGACAACAGGAAGTTGACGCCACGCAAAAACTGAGCTTGTCAAGTATGACATGACTGAACCCGAACATTTTGGGCATATGTCATAGATTGGAAGCTGCAATCTTACGAGAACATTTATATATCGATGTTCAAATTTACATTTTGTGAGTAACTTAGTTTCAATTGTTGTTGAAAATTGTTGTCATTGTAGGATTGATGTGGATGGTTGTTACAGTGATTACTGTTCATGAGTGGAGTCTCATTTACATGTTTGCTTGTGCTATATACACACACATACACTGCAATTCTAACTCAGTTAATCATAAATGCCTCAAAGCCTTTTGGTGGCTCTTTGTGAGGTGGTGGTGGTGGTACATAGAGACATAAGTGGAGGACGAAATCATCCTGCACATACAGTGCCTCTAATAGAAGTGGCTCACTTCATTGTTAACACACACAACATGGAAGGAGTGGAGAGTTTCTCTCAAATTTTCTGAAGCCGTATTGAAGTATAGGGCCAGTAATGGCAGGCTGCTTTTAAGTGACTGTCTTTTTTTGACCTGTTGCTTTTTTCCATGGGTTCTACAGTAGCTCAGTACCAAATAAGAGCTGTGCACAATTCAATAGCTGAAAGAAAGGTTGATGATGTGAAAATGAAGAAGAGTTGCAGCCTCCATTTATTGCCAGACCTGTCCTTCAGATACACACTTCACAATATCAACTGTAACCGCCAGGGTTGTGTGTGTTTCTGCAGTGTGAAGACCTTGCAGACATGGACCACTATTCTGAAATAAATGAGAGAGGCAAAACCCATCACTGCCAACGTGATCACACATAAGTTAGGCTACATTAACTTGAACTCAACTGATGCAATTCGGGTCAAGAGTCGCAGCCCTTCTTTTCAGTCATAACTCAGTCAAACCAGCGTGCACAGACGTCATACATATACTAATACATATACTACAGCAATTAGTGCAACTTGCTCTTTCCAGTGACATCAGAATCCACTGTGGGTGAATTTACATGAATCTTCTTAGAAATTATGTAAAAGGTGCTATTTGTAACTTTAGATCTTGCCTCTTAATCATCCAATTAAGATATTTTCTTCAGTATTAAAGGTAATCTATCTGATATCTGCACATGGTTACAGTGCATGGCAACATTACACTTTCAGTTTACATCACCCAACGCACAATGGAGGCTGTTGTAGCAAAAAATTGTATTTATCCAATTTCAAATGTCTGACCTTTTTTTCTCCCATTAAAACGTTCCTATGGCATGAATAGTGCCATTCACATGCAAAATTATGGCGTTTTTTAAGTAGCCTGACTCGCACTGAAAATAAAAGGAATGCAAATAGAGGAAAAACAGGGGCTAAATACAAAAATGGAAAAACAGATGGATAATGTTTTGCTGTTGGGTTGCTTTTTCGTTTGAAAGGGTAACATAAAAGTCTTTAAACCTGATAATGTGAGAAAACAAATTAAAGCTCTAAAATGTCTCCTGCATGGTAGTAAATTGGCTCCATCGATGTCTTCTGCTCTGTGTGTGTGTGTGTGTGTGTGTGGGGGGGTTGACGAGTCCTCTCTCTGTGTGTGTCCCCCCCAGGTGTTCACCAGGTACGGGAAGTGCTACATGTTCAATGCTGCGGAGGAGGGCAAGACGCTCCGCACCACCATGAAGGGAGGGACAGGAAACGGCCTGGAGATCATGCTGGACATCCAGCAGGACGAGTACCTGCCGGTGTGGGGGGACACAGGTAGGCAAGACCACCTGCTCAACTGTCCTGCTTACTTTGAACAGATTGGAGTTAATATATGAAGCGTCACAAGTTCCTCTCCATCCCAAATCACACCACCAAGCATTTCGCCTTTACTCAAGGAGCCACTCTGCCTTCAAATGGAACTCATGAGGTCGTGTTTAAGTGAGGTTTCTAGAGTCTGTTGTGGCCGTCGTCACCATTATGTTATAAATAAATAAAAAATATTATATATTATAGTTAAATATAAAAATAAAAACCTACAACATTCATGCAAAAACACCAACAAAGATCATGCGATTTCGACAGGAACGACATGGGGTGGCGGTTGCCACATTTTGCGACATTGATGTGGAATAAAGTTTGTCAGCCCTCGGGAAGGCAAGGAGTTTCCTGCCTTTCCAGTTCACAAGCTGCGCTTCTGCGTATTATCAACATGTGGTTTGAGTCAAGAGATCACTGTTGCCAGGCGACTGACAATAAAAACAGACGTGTCCTTGTTTCCCTTTCAGAAGTAGTTAATAATTGTGTGCTTTCTGTATTTCAGTACCAGGCTGCAAACAAGGCCAGCGGAATCAACAAAAGTGAATTAATGCTTTTAGAAAATTTCAGCTCATTAAGTCAAGAATGCCACATCTTTTTCTTCTTCTCTACTTGTATTCTTTCTCTAGATTATGTATTTTATTACCTTGAGTGTCTTTTAGTTCTACAGTTGATGTTGCTGGTTTGCATCCAGTTCGTTGAGTGGACACATACAGAAAGTAGAGTAGAGAAACCTTTTAAAGTCTCAGAGGGACAATTTGCTTTACAGACAGTAGAAGTCCAATATGTACAATGGATGAAACACAAAGACAGCACAAGATCTTTTTCTCCTACACTGTCACCAACAATCATGGGAAAAAAGGTTAGAGAGACACGATGACATCAGGGGTTATAATTTGTTTAAAAAACCAATGCATAGATGGAACAAAGGCCAATCTATATCTATTAGTGCTACCTTTGGGGAGACCAAACCTCCGTCCTGATGGAAGCCTCTGGAACACATGTACAGGATGTTGAGGGTCCAAAACAATAATCTGTGCCATTTGAGGTGACCCTCCCTGCATACAGGTGCTGAAGGTCATCACAGGTAGCACCAGTAATCGCAAAAGAAAGGAGAGACTCAATACAAGAACAATACAATGTTTTCATCAATGACACCACTGACTTGCCTTTTTACATTTAGCATTTTATTTGCATAAAAAATGAAGCCTCTTGAGTAGGACACTGCCCAAATACTATATTGCCACACTGCTGCCACTGGAGGGGGTGTGGGAAGGAGCCTCCTCCGAACGGCAATATTTCTTTGGTCTTAGACACATTTATTTGGAGGAATGACTGGTCATGGGCCATGGTCTTGCTCACCACCCTGAAGGAGACTCACGATTACACAGAATACATAGATTCATCGGCATACTTAAGAACAAATCTCGATACGCGATGTGCTCTGGCACTCATTTGTATATATAATGAATAAAAGTGGTGAAAGCACACACCCCTGAGGGGATCTAGTGGAAAATGAGAGCTTATGGGACAGGGTTCCATTAACCCGGGCCCTCTGAGATATGTTCCTTAAGAAATCAATGAGCCAACATGTTATACTAAAATCCATATTAAGTTAAGTAGATAAGAGCCTGTGTGCAAGAACATGTGGCTGAGTACAATTAAAATCAGAAGAAATGTCAATACAGGGCATCCGTGTGTGGTTCTTAGTTCCCTCCAGGTGCCTCAGCACAGGATTCACCAGAGCAGCTGTAGCATCTTCCACTCTCTTCACTGCCCTGTAGGCAAACTGGGGTCCAACAACTGTGTGTACAATTTCAGATTTGACACTATGTTCAAATGTTTTCATAAAAAGGGATGTAATGGCCACAGGGCGAATCATCCACTCCCTCAGGAGGCTCAACCTTTGCCACTGGCACCACAACAGATCCCTTCCCCATGCTAGGAACTTTCTTTCCAAGGAGGACTGGGAAATACTTGAAAAATACCACACATTTGCCAGGCACAACACTTAAACTATTTCCCCTCTATAAACCTACGGCCTGCAGGCCCATTTCTAAATTTAGAAAGCTCATCATTGAATTCATAGATATCAAACCTAGTGTGCAATATGTTTAACCTTTCTGCCGATGCAGCATCAGGCTTCTCAGGATACAATACTCTTCTGTCCTTGTTATGCGTGCAAACATTGACTTGGTTCCTTTCCAAACCAACCTTGAATACCCTTTATTCAGCTCACCCTCCGCTTCTCTTTTATATCTGATTTTAACTAACTTTATCGCTCTTTCTACCAGTTTATGTGCCTCCCTCCGATCGTTATCTCCATAGTAATACAGCTTCTTCTAATTAAGAGCATGTTTAAGCGATTTGCCAAACCAGGGCTTAATATTGGGGGAAAACAGTAGATGCTTGTCGAGGAACCACCACATATTCACAAATAGAATTGTAACTAGATTGCTCGTCTGTGAGATCCTCTAAATCAGAATATGATCAGTACATTTAAAAGCAGTCCTTCAGTGTAGAGTGTAGAGTCTGCAGTCCAGACCGGAACGACTCTGTGCTCAGTTTTCCCTCTCTTGAGGGCCCGATTGATAAGTGGGGACCAATTGAACTGTGTGCTGTGTTCTGACAAACCCAGAGGAGCCATCATGTAAGATTTATAAGCTCCCGTAATGGTGCCATAACACTGGTCCAATACTGTACCCCATTTTGTTGGGCAGGTGACAAACTGAAAGAAATGATTCAGGGACATAAAGTATAGTCTGCAGACGCTGCATTGACTAGGGCTGCTGTCATGTTATCCACATTAGCCTTAGGGTGAATACAAACAACAGTGACAAATAGTTGTGGAAATTCATGTAGCAAATAAAACGGGCAAAGTGAAACAGATAAAAGTTCAATATCAGAGGTAGACACAGTGTCCCTAACGGCCACAGTTTTGCACCATTGGGTGTTTACATACAGGCAAACATTACCTGCCTGTGATTTTCCAGTCAGGCGCCAGGGTTGGCAAAACCTTCAATTTCAGGATCAGCGTCAGAGTTGTGGGAAATTACACAGCAACGCCTGTACTCTGAAAGCCATTGTGCACTTGCCTGTAGTTTTTATTAGTATGAAGAAGAGCAGACGAATAAGACGCAGTACTGCTCCGTACTGTCTGGCTCACTCCACCCTTCCTCCCCTGCTCCTCAGTCAAACACTCCTGTTTCTAGTAGAGTTGTTATACTCTCCAAAATCTCTCTGGATTGCCAGTGGAATTACAATGTCAGGCTCCAGTGCTGCAACATTAGTGTTGTGGTACTGAAGACTCGTACTTCAGTTCGTTATGTTTGGTTGAACTCAAGCAACACACCAGGAAACAACATGCCATGTCCATGGTCAACACATGACTTAGTGAATCAAACAGATAACCCTTCATTCACTGAAACACAGTCCAGGATCGACTTTTAACAGTACATAAACCGGCAGACTACTTCTGCCAGTCACTAATAATGCAGCGCCCCTCTGAAGATCCGCCACTTGAGACCACTTCAGACCAACAGCAGACAGTCTGTACTCTCTTGAACAACTACTTAACCTCCAGGGCCTCATAATGTTTGTACAACACACACTGGGTTGTTCTGAATGAGCTTCAATCTCTCGTTTATGACATTTTTACACAGGCTCAGCACCTTATTTACTACAATGGCCTCTCACACTTATGCCTTCTTTCTAGTTTCACTCTTTCATTTAGTCTTCCTACCTTCAGTATATTGGCATGTCTTGGAAAAATATCCATACTGATAACAAAGGAAATAAATAAATGTCTGGTGCAAAGTGAATTTGACACTATGGAAATCAAATAAAGTATTTAAAACTTTATTTCCCCAATTGTATCCCACATTGAGCCTTTGGGCCACATGTGTTTTTCATTCACTTTATTAAATTTTTCATTCACTCTATTTAATTTAGCCACAATTAACACAGAACGAATTCAGTGTCCTCCCAGTGAAATTACTCCAGGGATAGTTTCACACCCAGAAACTCTTATTAAATTTTAAATCAAATAAAGCTCCAGAAATGTTTCTACTGGTAGTGTCTTTTTTAAAGGATTGCATCGCACCGAGCCGAATACTGCCCACGCACTCACTAAAAGGCTGATTTCTTTGCATCTTTTTTTGTCCAGTTGAAGCACTTATTTCAAGTCGAGCACTGGAGCCTTTAATAATCTTTATTATAAAGTAATGCAGCTTTGCATTATCCTCCATACTGATATGTCTTAGAGAACTTGTTAGTGGTGCAGATTGAGTGTTTTAGGGAGGCTTACTGCCTGAGCGGTTTCATGGTGAAGCTTGCTGAATCGCCGGCTCACGTCTGAACGAGTGGAAGAGCAGACAGGGGAGTTCCCAGAGCAGCTAACCAAGCTATGAACAGCCCTACGAGATAGTTACTGTAGGCTCAACTTTAAGAAGATCCATCAAAAGCCAGCGTCCTATCAATCCTGCTCATGTTCTTCTACGGAAAGCAGGTCCCTCCATCCCCTGTCCTGAACTCCTCTTGGTTTTATTTCTGTTTGAATGGGATGAAAGCATGCAGAGCTTTGTCTCCCAGCAGCCTCCAGCTCCCTTGTTTATTCCCGTGTGGTTTGATTGGCCCAGATGAGCTGAGTCAGCCACAGCAGGAAGGGCAGTGCCTCCCCAACTGAGCCAGGTCCCTACACTGTGCAGACCTGATGGGCACACACTGCACATGGACTGTTCCCCCATCTTCCCTACCAATTACCTTTTTTCCATCTAACACCCACACCATCTCCTTCTCCATCTCCCCTCCCGTGTCGTTTCTTATTGTCCATCATCCAGAGGCCGGCAGTCAGTCTCTGGGGTTCTAATAGCTCACTGCTCTGTCCAGGGAGCTGCAGGGCAGCTATGATACTCCTCACTTTATCATGATAGACATTAAAAAAACATGTCATGCTGTGAAAAATGAACAAGATGGATGTAAGTTTGAGTGCTGGGAGAACAGATGGCCTGTTGCCAGGATACCCTCAGCTTTCTACTCACTGAGTTGTTGACCAAAGTCGTGGAGATACTAATATATGGATAGGGTGTGTCTGATATTTTCTCCATAAATATGTATATGAAGGCTACCAGAAGATCAATCTAAGCAATTAGGACTATAAATTAGACTCTTGTTTGCCTTCAAATGTTCTTTTTTTATTACATGGATACTAGCTGGAGAAGAGCTAGAAGATGTAACCTTTGGTTCCACAGATACCTGCAGCATCTCTGTGGAAACATGTTACTGTCTCTGAGCTTCCATCCCAAACACAAACTTCTGTTTTTGTGATTGTCCATTTCAGAAATGCTTAGAATTGTAACTTAAAGTGAATGGAAACTGTTTTTGCATCTATGAACTTAGCACACAAACTTTCAACTTTGGTTTGAATAACTAGTTCAACTCCTGCTACACACTGACCTTTATAGAAAAGTCATCTGAAGTTTCAGCATCTTGCAGGCCTCTCCGGTGTAAGATTCATCAAGCTGTCTTGATCAAAGTAGTCTGTTTACACACTCAGCACCCATCAAGTTTCCCTTCAGCAGCAGAGCAACAAAATGTTAGCAGTATGGCTAAAAAAATCCTTCCAACACATTACAGCCTGTGAAACTGATGACATTCAAGTTTAATTTCATCTCATATCAGAGACTGCCTTCTTTTTCACAGAATTCACAGAACTTTTCTTTGAGATCAAATCGGCGCTCATGTACAGAAAATAAAGTTGAAAATCTGAGTTCCCAAGCAACCAGTTACATTGTGCTCACCCACTGTGTCTATTTTTAACAGCATCGTTGATGGAGTGATGCAGAGATATGCAAGTAATTAGTGTCATTGATCTCTGTTTTATCCCCCCTCTGAAACTGAGAGAATGCCATGTTACATCAAGTTTATTTAATGCCTCCCTTTTGCTCACTTTGCTTTGCATCTCATCACCAGTCTGAGCTAATATGTCTCCTTCTTTTTTCTGTTTTCCGTCAATGTGCCATCCATCATCTCAAATCTTTGCTCTCATTTTACGTGGCAAACGGTTGAGTGAGGCCCGACAATCATTGGAGTGCGGTGCGTTTGCACTCTGTGTGTCTGATGTTATTAAATCAAGAAGCGCCTGAAAGGAGCAAAAGGATGTTTGTTCAACAGCAAGTTAAACCAAGTGCGAAGTGGAAGTGTAAAGTCCTTGATCCTCTTTATCTTTGCTACTTGTGCCACTTCTCTTTTAGGTGTTTTGGTCAGTGTGATGTTCTCCCGTGTGGCTGTTGCTTTTGCTTCTTGGAAACTTAAAGCTGTTCTTCTTTTAGTGCACCCCACACTGTCTGACATCAATGAGCTACCTGTTTAATATTTAAGCAGAATGCAGAAATAATGTATCTTTTGATTTTCAGTGCTCATTTGCTGCTGTTTTCTTTCATTTTCAGTCTTGTTGCAAATTATCACTTGTCTCCATGTCTGCACAAAGTAAATGTGCACTCAACAGCAAAATTAGAATAATAACATTTTGTGCAAACAAGGCAAATACAACATCATAGCTTTGCCTGATGTGACAGTTTCTCTGTTGCAGCCTCATTTTGTGAATTAAGCTGACATTGGTGCATATTTCTATATGAAAATATGCCTAATCTTGGTTTGGAGACAATATCTGAACTACTAAATTTAAGTAGGGCAATGCATAAACTTAAAGTGCCGAAACGTATTGAAGGGATGGTTAAAAAAGACAAAATAGTAAGATCTTAAAGTTGAGTAAAACATGACAACTGGGAAACTCGATGATCGAAAACACTAAAGCACCTACTAAATGAACCTCGTGGTGATATTCTCCAAGGTCAAGAACAAACTGTAACACTCAAGTGTGTGTCAGTCCTTGTTTGTGTGTACTCAATATTTGTTGTGAATAATATATCTAGTTTTATAAAACAACACTTGAACAGAAAGCTAAGTCAAAAAAATATATATACGAAAATAACAAACTGCTCAGAGCTAAATAAATACATGAAAGGATCATACAGTTTGACAGAAAAAGTTTGGGAATGTCATTCATTTTGCAGAAAGACAAATTATATATTTGACCTGTTTATGGCGCTAGATTAAAAGATCATCAAAGTCAATGGGATTTATCCTCTGAGGACCGTGAATGTCTGTACAAACCCTTGGACTCGCAATCCACCCAAGAGTTCGCAACATATTTCACTAAGAGACAAAAGTGTCAACCTTATGGTGGCGCTAGAGGAAAAGTCAGGGGACCATCGAAATCAGGAGGATTCATTCTCTGTGGACCATGAAAATCTAAAAGTAATGTGTATGGCAATCCGTCCAATAACTGCTGACATATTTAAGTCTGGACCAAAGTGGTGGACTCGCCAACGGACTGACATCCTATAGCAAAAGAAAAAGCACAATGAAAAATATGATTTAAAAAGAGAGAAGCAAACAAATCTAGCAGTCAGTTAAGTGAATACTGTGTGTAAGTCGGTGCTTAGTAATTACATAAACACTTACTGTTAATGATGCCTGTAGTTGTAGATGTTTGGCAGGTAGGCGGATGGGAAGGCGCCGAGGTGTCTTCACAAACAAGCCTGTACATTAACTCTCACGCTGCAACAACCAGGATTGAATTTTTTAATCTTAAACATAAAGACATAAACAAGTCGTGTATGCACAGGCCAATTTGATGATCCAATATCGATCCTCTCCCTCTCATGTTTTCCCACAGCGAGAATCACTTGAGAGAACGGAGGTGAAATAGGAACACCACCTGAATTTAATCTCAGGTCATACAAAGCAGCAAGTTGTAACTTATGATTGCAGCAGCAGCACACGGCGTCCCAATTTGGTCCTCCTCTCTTATTTTGTTGAGTCATTTGAAGTCAAATGAGTGCAATGATGGTGATGAAATACGTTGTAACTACAAACCTGGCTGCTGAAGCCGTGGTTAGCAATAACAAATATGGTTCTCCATGATCATCTATATCATCTTCCACCTGAACAGACTGGAGCACAAACAAGCGCCGGCTAACAAGCCCCGTTTGCTCTGATCTCTAACTGTTTCTGCTGACAGACAGATGCATTGTGCAAATACAAATGGGTCATTTCCAATCTCAGTAAGAGATCATTGTCCTTTAAAAACCTCTCAAGATGTACCCATTGTTCCCTCGGTTTGTAATGTCACTGAGCACTGAACACGTTTACATAAACATATAAACACATAAATTCAGACAGGAATTAGAGCTGAAACAATTAGTCGATGAATAGATTAGACAATGAAGCCATATTTCGAGCAAAAATGCCAAACATTAGACATTTCACTTGTGACGATTTGCTGCTTTTATTTTTACTGATACTACGCTGAATATCTCTGGGTTTTGGACAAAACTAAACCAAGCTTTTGCTATTTTCTGACATTTGATGGACTAGAAGTTTACTTGATTAATCTTAAAATATAATTGGCAGATTAATCAATAATGAAAACAATTATTATTTACGGTCTGAGTGGGAATTTCAGTCATTGTTTTATTTCTTTTTTTTTTTATTTATTCTTTTCTTCAGGAACATGAAATAACAAGTGGCTATGGTTGAAACCAGTACATGTCTTAAAGGATCAGTATGGTCCAGCTGAAGTGCTTGGTGGATGGCTGAACGGCGTCTGAAACCCCCCGTCAGAATTGCGGGTGCCGTGTCGCACACTTTCTGTAACTTTCAAAAGTCGACATTCACACGCGCTTCACACAGCGATGGTCTTGGAGAGAAAGTAAGCAGGGTTTAAACTTCAGCCGGTAAATGATGTCTTTAATGTTATCAACACATTCCTTAACAAGACTAAAACAATGACTATATTCTACTAAATTATTTATTAGTTTATTAGACAGTTTGCTATAGGACTCCATTATCGTACAAATACCAGTAAGAACACACTAAAGAGCCACACAGTTGCACTGGGCGACATATTCCTTTAACACAATGACCAGTTAACATAGTTGGTGTCTATATTTTCATGTTGTGCAGATGTCACTGTGCAGACTCGGGGATGCAGTTCCTTGTTAACAGTGTTTAGTGTTCGTAGTAATGGAGGAATATGTCACCCGGTGCAACAGCATGGCTCTTTATGCGTTTTTGATTGTTTGTGGACAACAGTTGGCTAATGAAGATCTACCTGTGCAATGACTTCTAATGGAGCATTAGTCCAACAACTATTATTAAGATATACAGTATAGTTGCATATCATGTGTTCTCTGTTTTTTCATGCGACATTAACACTAACAAATGTAATAAATCCTACTTAAACAATGTAATGCTGCTGCATATAAAGATATTCAGACTATAGTGTGCTTTCAGATTCATGTCAACAGTTCGAGGAGGGCCTTTTTCTGTTTCGGCATCACAGTGGCTCTGTGCACATAACCAACTCATGAAGAAATGACATGTTTAAACACAACGTGCAATTGAACCCAGTTTTGCCAATTTATCTTTGATTAGACAACTTTAAGACCAAATTCACAGGTTTATGCTGGTTTGTGACCTGAATTTGGCCGGAAAACCTCCTGTTAGATGTAACTTGATTTGGCCCCAGATGATTAGACACTATATGGCCAGAAGTATGGGGCCACCTATGGGATGAACTGGAACACTGACTGTGAGCCAGGCCTCAGTGGCCGACTTCATTAATGCTCTCGTTGCTGAATGGGAGCAAATCCCTGCAGCCAGGGTGCAAAATCTGGTGGAAAGGCTTCACAGAAGCGTGGGAGCCGATGTTGAAATATTCAGGTATCTACATACGTGTGCCCATATACAGAATTCTGTCTTGGAAAATGATGTGCTGCGGTTGCCTTTTCCTGTGTGTACAGTAAATGATGCCAGCTCAGTCAAGTTCTGTTTATGCACAGAAAGGTAACAGCTTCTTTAATGGTTAAGGTCACAGAGCTGCACAGTGTAAGACAGGGATACTCAGCTTGCTTTGCCACTTTTGCAAAATGACAGGACGCCAGAGGTTACTTAATAAACAAACATTAATAATATTTATCAGATATCTTGCGGTGTTACCAGACGGGAACGCTGCACTGAAGCTAGTATGTTTTGACTGGGGATTGCGCCTGATATTAGCAACCTTGCATACAGCTGCATACAGCTACTATCATATGGCAAATTAAACACAGAGGTTTGGTATGAGGTGGCAAAATAAAGGCAAATTCATCTGTCACTTTTTTCATTAAACCGCCTATTTTAATTGTCAACCTTTCCACGCTTGCTGTCCCCGCTCATCTTTGCCAAGAGGCAAATCCAGTCGCAGCAGCCCCGCTGCTGTGGGAGACGTTTGCCCTCAGGAAATTCTGCTAGGCAGATAGCCCTAAAGGTAAACTTTCCCCACATGCCCCAAGCAAGGTCATGAACTTTTCACAGAAATCATGCATCACCACTTGCACTGCACAGATCGCTGAAAGACTAATATGCAACAGCCAACGGATATTATTGACATTTACTAATTAGTATAAACATAAAGTTCCCAGTGTGAATCTGATTCTTTTTTTCCTTTGTGAATTAGAAAATGGTCAGCGGGCCACCTGACACACTTTCATGGGGGCCAGATTTGGCCCACATGCTGTAAGTTGAAGATGAGACATAAAGGAATCTCGTCAGCCACAAATACAAGGCCTTCCACAAGACATGATACTATATTATACAGGACAGCGTATCGGATACGACACAAACGTGATTTATCTCCCAACACACACGTGAACACAGAGTCAGCAGTCTGTCATCGTTTCTTAGACATGCACATTCAGATGCGCGAACGCTCAAAGACAGTGTCCACATTTCTGCACTCACTTCTCAATTTCTGATGCACACACACAGAAAACAGACTCTGATTATCTCTCTCAAACAGCCAATGTTTCTTTCATGCTCTTTCACACACACACACACACACACATACAAATCCACACAAACACACTCACTTACTGTATTTCAGATTTGTGGTCCCTCAAACACACACAGCTGAAAAACACGACTGATCTATTCCTTAGTGTGAACGTATCCAAGCTGTCGCCATATCAGTCACTGCAGATGTTTGCTTGATGCGTATATCATAGTTGGGTGAAACTGCTATGTGTGTTTGTGTGTGCTGTCTGTCAATTTGTGAGGCTGGCTGTGATGAAAGGCTCCGACGTCTTGGTTGCAAAGCACCGCGAGGTGTCCGGCTGATGGGCTGGCAGGGGCAAGCCTTGATTGAATGTCCGGGAGCGCGCCACTGATTGTGAGGACATGGAGATGGAACTTTATTGATTGAGGCCACTCTCTCTTTTCCCATAAATGTTATGGCTCTCTTCATCCTTACCCATGAGTGTGTGTGTGCATACGAGTGCTCTGAATGGCAGGATAAAGGTCCCTTCATCTATGGAGTCACTGAGCCTTCTTCAGTACCTGTGTTTGATCTCAAGACAAATGGGACGGCACGTCTCTGAGAGTGTGCGTTGTAACAAAAAAACAATCTTAAAAGCCCGTGGCTTTTGGTCAAAAGCGCCAAATTAATTCACTGAAAGGCTGTTTCATACAGGAAATTCAGTTTTTGCCTCTCTGCAGTAGCATCTGTTGAGTGTAAACAGCTTTATTTTGCTCCTCCTGATTATATGAACCAGTCAAAAAGCCAAAGACATTTAAGTTGCGTTTTTTTCTGTTTTTGCACACTTCTTGCTGTTTATTGCCTGAATAAATCAGCTAACTGGGTGGGTCTTTCCATCTATCTTTCTTTCCAGAGGATACAGCCTTCGAGGCAGGTGTGCGGGTTCAGATCCACAGCCAGGCGGAACCCCCGTTTGTTCACGAGCTGGGCTTCGGCGTGGCCCCCGGCTTCCAGACCTTTGTAGCCACCCAGGAGCAGAGGGTAGGTGTCCCTGACTTCCACTGATACACAGTTAATAGCTTCTTTTTTTTAAATTTCTCTTCCTTTCACTTCTAAGCCGCATGTTCAGCTTATCGCTCAGAGATAAAAAATTAAATAATAAATAAAAAAGCCCTCTATGATAAATCGCTTTCCATAACCGGCATGATGGGATTGTGTGGATGCATGTGTGTGAGTGGTTGGGTTTGTGGACCATCTGGACCCTCCGATGGCCTCTGTGGTCTCTTGGTGATTGTTGACTGACAAATGGCAATAACTCCACCCTCTGTCAGTGGCTTCGACCTTGCTGGTAGAGAGGTTTTGTTCCATCACACAGGCCAATATTAAAGACTGCAGGTCACACAGATACATGCACCCGAAGGCATCTGATGTAAATAGCCTTTTCTCTGTCACCAGAGGCTCCTACTTCTTGAGGAGCCTACTTCTTCTCTTTTGCATCCTGTTGGCGTGAGTTGAACACAGCTTTAGTGAGGGTTTTTCTACACTTCCAAGCTGAATGTCTTTATACTGTGAGTCCTCTGTCGTGTCAGTTAGGAATCCATTTGTCCAAGGTTATTAGTTCTGGCTTTCATTTTCAATCATTTTGTCTGTATGTTTCTTTCTGTCTGTTTCTCTTTTCCTGCCTCCAAGTTTAGCTTTTGAAAACGTACAACAGTCGGCGTGGAGCAGACAGATTTCTTTCAACATAATTTCATTTCCTTCTGATTTTTAAAATGGGCTACTATATCCCCTTCTGCATATCACTAAATGTTCTATTTCGTTAGCAGCCACCGGCTGTCAAGTGTTTACACGCACTTAAACCTGCAATAATGCCTTTTTTGGCCACTTGGAGGCAGCTGAAAACTGACATATTAAATGGATACTGGGAACACATTAGCAAACTGTTTCTTATTTACTCTTACAGCAGATAGGCAGCAACATTTGCATTAATTTGGAGTCACATGTTTGGCCCCCTGGCAAAGATGAGTCCAGGATTCCACAAAATATCTCACTTTTTAGCCACTAACTGCTCGGATGTGTTAGTTGCGAACTTTGTGTATCTGCTGTTTAGTGCTGGGCAGGTAGCGTACGGTGGGTTTTCAGAGCTTTATCACTGAAATACAGATGCCTACTGCAGCCAAAATGCAAGAGTGGTGAGAGTGAACTAAAACAGAAATGTTAATATAATGTCTGTAAAACCAAATCAATGAGCTGAAAGTCTATAAAGCTTCGTAGAGAGATACTGCAGAGTCATGGGTGACCCCTACCACTCATACAACGTGATTTATTGGTAATATAAAAGTATTGATTATAGCCACTTCAGGTTACAGTAGGCTTTCTTCAGTAATCTAATTTAAAAAAAAAACCTGTTTAAGGTGGTAGAGAAACCTGATTTCACCAGCTACATTTCTCCTGCAGAAAGCTGATTTCTTGGTCTTGTAAACCTGTCACCAGGTTTCTAATTGACATTTTACAAGTATGCATGTGCATGACAAAGGCCTCAGCCCAGGCTTCAGACAAGGATATTGCTGTGACAGCAGGTTGGGAGGATGAAAGGACAAATCACTACATTTATTTAAAATAATTCCCTGCGAAGTTCAACTAAAACAAAGAAGCCTCAGCGTCTAAATAAACTACTAAACATTTGACTTTTTATAACATTCAGTTACATTTCATGCATGCCAGTCATTGCTAATGTATTAAAATCAAATGATTTATAGATTTGGGATTTACAGGTTTATGGTGCATGCAAACACATCTCTCTGGTTTCTCTATGCAACCTGGTTTCTTAAGTGCATGCAAATGTACTGAATGCGAGTGAATGAAACTGCAGATGATAAAAGAGGCGTTCAGTTTGAATTTAGGAATTTTCCTTCAGCAAAATTTGCCTCCCTACATCAAAGCTCAGCGTGGTGCTGTGATACAGAGAGTTACCTCAGCAGTAGGCAGGAGGGGGAAGAGGAGACCTATCCAGAGATGGTTAGGCCTCCTGGGCAATGTGCCTCTAGGGTTTCTGTCTCTGTTCATCTGTCAGCCCAGTTCTGTGACTGGCAGGGCGAAGACAGGCTCTACTCTGACTGCCTGCTGCGAAAACACTGCCCCTCTCCACAAGCCCGCACAGTGGGAAACAGCAAATTTAGCTCCAGCTAATTAATGCAGAACTGCACATTAAAACTGAAGTCTGAAAAGTTCCCACCTGTCTCTTCAAGCTTCTTCTTCTGTTAAAACCCGAAGGGCAGTTTAAAATGCGTCCAAATACAATCCCCATAATGATGATTGGGTAGAGTATCTAGGGCAAAGATTTGGGATGGGGCCTTGATGAGCGTGTTAAAAAATAACCTGGTGATTAGTGGATCTTTATAATGGATACCAATCAGTCTGCCTGTGAAAATTATTTTGACAAAGGGTTTAAATTAACACATTTTGGTTAATAACATTAGGCCTAGATCAAAGCCACTCAATCAAGCGAGCTGACGGGACAAAGTACACAGCCTATAGTCCTCACATGCAGGCAGGCATTTTTAAATTCAAGCTCTCAAGACATAGAAATGGGCTTTTGACTAAAATTTAAAGGGCATGGTGGTCCCTTGGTTGAGAAAGTCATTTTCCCCAAGAAATAAAAAAAGTCTTCATTATACCATTTTTCCTTTGCTGCCTCTTGGTTCAAGCTCAAGGTCTTTGTATTTCGGTTTCACTCTCTGCTGCCATAAGAAAGAGGAAATAAAAGGTTTTTTGTGACTTCCGTACGTACGGCGATTTGATGTTGCGGTCCAACTCAAACCAGCATTCTCCAATTTTCTTTTCTGCTCACCCAGCCAGCGCCAACACAATGACCTCGTTAAAACCCACCCTGTTCTCAAATCCCGCTTTTTTTTAACAATGTCCCTTGCTGACCAAATAGTAAAGCCTAATTAAAGCATTGCTTCAGTATAGCAGAGGAATGGATCATTGATTAATAACCTGCTGAGTGGGGCATAGGCCTCAGCTCTCATTAGACTATAATCAGGTCAGCAGGTTTCAACACAGTGAAAAGTGATATTGAGCACCTTGGATTATCTGATTACAGAGACATAATCAGATCTCAAATCAGCCACAGCTAACTCTAATTGGGCCAGAAGGGAAGATTAGCTGAGGTGTGAAGGTGATTGTAAAGGTTAAGGATTGCGGAGAAGCACCTTTCTTAAATCCCTTAATAAAATTAATAATGTCTGGATGTCGGTATTCATTGCCTGTTCTTGCTGCTGGCATCGAGGCGGGCATGTTTAATTATGACAGGAGACATTATTGCCGTGTCCAGAAATGTCCGGAGGCTTTAGGACGTTGAAATATTCAGCACGCTAGATTGCTGTTTGGATTGCGTTTGAATTTATTGTCCTAAGTGTTGGTGAAGTGTCTGTATCACCATAGCTTTAAAGCATCAAACTCCCGAGAAGCAGAGACACAACATCACCTGATAGGAAGGGCAGGGTTTCAAATTCTGTCAGTTCTAACAAGCAAACTGTGGCCAAATTTCACCTGGCAGGATGTTGTGTTTTGCCTCATCCAAAAAAAAAAAATTGCTCTTTTGGCAGAGGAAGCGGCCTCACTTGGGATGCATTGTGATGACAATGAAGGGAACTGGGGAACAGAGGGTGGTGGGTGATGGATACCGAGTGCACGGATAGAGCGTGCTGCCTGTGTTGTGGAGCAGATGGGCCTCCACACTGCTCGGCCCGGTGTCCCTCGTTCCTCGTCTGCTGTCCCAGTCTTCAGAGCCACAGGAGCAGGAGGAGAGCATTTGGAGTTTTTTGTGCTCCCATCGCTGGGTGTTGTGGGATTTCTCCAACAGAGTCTGGCTATCTGTTGAATTGTTTTCCGCACTGCCTGGTTTGTTGCGAGGCTCTTTTTTGCTTCTCTGTACTGGCTGGGTTTCAAGGACTAAAGAACGCGCTTTGGAGAGCTGCTGTCGGGGTCTGTCCACATTTTGGACTCGATACATGGATTTTCTTTCTGTGCGTGCGTGCGCATGATATACGCAAGTCTCAGTTCTTTCAAAATAAATGTCTTAAAAGATATTACAAAGTACTTGTTCTAACTTATTTTCTGTATGCTGTTGAGAGATGTTGTACATCTGTGAACTGGTGAGACAGTGGATTGTGTATGCAGCAGGCTGTTTAGCAAGTAAGCACTGTTGCTACCGCTGGCCACTGTAGCTAGGAGGCTCATCGACCTCTAATGGGTAATAAATGTGTCAATTTCAGGAAAATGTAATTAAAATTATTTTGTCATTGGTTTAGCCTTATCTGGGTTCAGATCAGATTACTTATTTATTATATTGCTAGGAATTAAAGTTGTATACTGTAAAGCTGGGAAGAACTGGGGGGGGGGATAGAAATCTAAATTCTTGACTGTAATAAAGAATTGTAAGCCATATTGGTTTTCTGTTATTCTTTGACAGGTCTGACGTGAAAAAGGTGTTTAATTGGATTCTATGTGGTTTTACAAAGGTCTGAAAAAGCTTTAAACTTCATTCGGTGAACAGTGCAGTGTTGTGTGCGTTTTGAGAGAAACTAACTCCACGCCTCCTTTCTCACCTGTAGCTGACCTACCTGCCTCCCCCGTGGGGAGAGTGCGAGTCGAAGGCTCTGGAGTCTGGCTTTTTCCAGGTCTACAGTATTACTGCCTGCAGGATTGATTGCGAAACTCGTTACATCGTCGAGAACTGCAACTGCAGGATGGTGCACATGCCTGGTAAGCACAGCCACACTTCAGTTCAGTTTTATTTTTATATTTTGCGCCACATCATTACAAAGTTATCTCAGGGCACTCATTCATATAGGGCAGGTCTAGACTGACTCTTTATTACAAAGACCCAGCATGAGCAGCACTTGGCGACAGTGGCAAGGAAAACCTCCCTTTCAACAGGCAGAATCAGAACCAGGCTCTGGGTGGGGCGGTCATCTGCATCGACCGGTTGGGTTGAGCGAGAGAGGCGGGGGGGGGTAGAGTGACAGAGTGAGAGCAGGGGGAAACGTCTGGTAGCGTATTGACTGTAGGTTCCACAACAGTTTTCAGCAAGGTTGCAGTAACACGTGATTAAACTGCATTGAGAGGCCGCATATTGACATTGTATTGTACAAGTCGATACCGGATTAGGTGTTAGGAAAAAGGTGCTGCGCCTCACATATTGTTTCTTGGTTCATCCAACTGTTTAAACTCTTCCGTTTAGTACCGTTTACTGAAACCTTCCTTTGATGTGTTCCATTCAAACTGTTCCTAGGTGATGCTTCTTACTGCACGCCTGAGCAGTACAAAGACTGCGCTGAGCCTGCTCTGGGTAAGTCACCAAGTTAAGCTCGCAGTAAAACACACAGCTCTCATGAGCACGAGTCAAGATGCCACACACATACTGTACTGTCTGGTTTACATATCATTACTGGCCTCGGCGAGGATTAGGATTAACGTTTTTCCTGTTGATACAGAGCTTTAATGGTAAACCTGCTTTAAAGTTGAGCTTGTGACGGCTCAACCGAAGAGCTATATATATATATATATTATCTATACTATATAATATATATATATTATATATATATATATACTATATAATGATGAGTGTTCTGCATAAAAATTCTACCGCAGGAACGGGTGATAGTCACCTGTCATTGGGCCTCATATAAAAAGGACATTGTCATGGACTGGTCTGCTTGTTAGGCTACAGCACCTTCAGTGTATTCTATATGTGGTGGAAAGTGAATGTGTCACTGCTTAACATTTTGAAGAGAACAGCATTAATCACAATATATCCCCTGTGTGTGTGAAGAGCTCAAGTGTGTAACCAACATCAGAGCAGAGTTCAATTTAATGGATGGATAGTCAAATAGATAATGGGTCATATTGCCTGCATTGAGCAGCCAGGTAAGAGGTTTTTGGCCGTCGTTACGCCTCCCTTCAAGTTCAAGATTTTATATTAACTTTGACAATTTTATTGAACATTGCCTCATCCAGCTGTTTTAAGATATCTGATTAGATTTTCTTTATTTCGACTTTTCATGAAACTGCCTTAATGTCTCAGGGTAATATTTTACCTTTTGCCATAGAGAGAGAGAGAGAGAGAGAGAGAGAGAGAGAGAGAGACTCATGAAAGTAAGTTAGATGAGACACTTTCTTTGTGATTTTTATCTAAATTAAATTCCTTGGAAAGTGTTTAAAAGTCTTCTAAAGCAGCAAGGATCGTGAAGAGATGTTTTCTCGTCCTGTGCTGATGCTCACAGGAAAGATGTGCTAAGAAATTCACCAACAAACGTGTCTTTCCATGAAGACACCAAAGACTTTGCTGTGAAGAGTTTTCTACCAAAGAAATAGTCCCCAGGAAGACTAACAAGGACTGTATTACAGCTCTACCGTCTCACGTGTCAATGTGTCAAGCAAACACACTATCAGCTCTGATCATGTGGCGCGTCATCAAAATTACAGGGGGAAAAATCTTTTTTGCGAGACGGAGAAGGTGAACATTCAGCTGTATTTATACTTCTGCATTAATTCGCCGTAGCTGCTGTGCTCTTCCTCGAACATGTAACTACACATCAGGGCTGCAGAGACACCACATGGGGACTGTAAGAACCGTGATTAGGCAGCTTGTGTTTTCTGATGCCGGTGGAGTTTAAGAGTGAAGGAAACATTAAGTTAGTTGAAGAAAGACTCTCACTTGTCCTCTCCTTCTCAGAAAAACACATCTTACAAAGCCATTACACTGCAGACCTTCTGCATCATTCGACACATTCATCTAGTGCTGCTGAGGTGTTATCAATGAATTAAACCTGATGTATTACAACTCCCTTTAACCTCTTGCGTCATACAAATCCAGATTTGATTTTCCCCAGGTATTGTCGGATACCTGAGTCTCTACTACCAAATAAACTCCATTGTACTGGGATGGAGGTGAAAATATTAATAACGGAACACCTTCAAACCTGGGTGAATAAAACCAAAACTGTCTGTATGACTGGATTTCATGAGATAAGTGATACATTGTCTTGTCTAAATTAGACAAACCAGCCCTTTTAAGTGCTATAGGCATTTACTAACCTCTTGCATAGTAATTAAGAAATCATAGCATACTCGATATGATTAAGTAAAGCCACTGTAAGCCCTATTAATTCTAATATAATGTGCATTTTTTTGATAAATAAAATTTCATATACAGTGAGAACATATTTAGTTTGGTGTATCAACCTGCACCAGTGGGAGCTACATCAACATCAGACAAACTTTTCCATCCTCCCTCACCAGTCCCTCTGCTCCACCCCGAGGAAAATAATTTCTGGAAAGCCAGAACGGTAGAAAAAATAAAAACGTAGCCAAGGGCAGCAAAACCTTCAGGCAATCAGCATGAAGGCTGCAGGCTTCGACACCTTAAGAGCCTTCAGTGTAACTCGCCAATGTGTCATTAGCATGTACTTGAAACCACATGTTGCACCGTATGATGCAGCAGGACTGTATAGAAGGCTTTGGTGCTTATTCCAGACTGCTCTTTATCCTCTCTCTTCTCTGTAATTGGCTTCATTTTTGGAACAGCGCGCACACACACACACACACACACACACACACACTCTCACTCATTCAGCTTGGATCATTGAATGCATATGAATTCTCGTTTTAAACTCTGTGCCAATTTTCTATACTCACCAGAGATGATTCCACGCGCCAAAGTTTGATTGGATTTTTCTCTCTCTATAACTGTGTCACTCAAGTTTGGGAGATGGCACTGAAAGTGTTTTTTTTTCTTTTTTCTTCTTCAAGGGAGAAAGCTGCATTTGTTGTCAGTGTACAACTTGCTTATCTAGCCGTTTGCATATGAGGAAACAGAGCCGGCTCATAATTACACACCCAGACAGAATACACAATTATTTCCTGCCAAAACGCTCTTAAAATAAATGGCTACATCAGTTGTCTTCATGTCAGAAATATATATTTTTCTATCTTTCCTCGGCTGGTACTAACAGCTAGTTTTGCATTAAGATTTGGGAGAATACAAAAGTTATCAGGAAGAAATGTATTATGTTAATTTGGTCTTTTAGATTTAAATGTGTGGTAGAAAAGAGTGAGGGTGGTGGATAAAGAAATCAATCATTTCAATGCACAAGGCCTTGCTCCCGTGTATCCAATAACCTCTCATTTGAATAAAAATAAGAGACCACTGAGAAGCCATATTGAATTTCCTCTTGCAATTACGTGACTGTGTGGCCTCGCCGGCTATTAGTGCACCGTGGGGGACAGCTGCCTCGCGCTCTGTGATCTGCAGGCTCTGCCACAGAGTCAGAAATAAGCCCGATAACATTAACTTCTCCTTTCCTTTCCGTTTGGAGATTTAAAATCCAAAGGAGGAGGAAGAGTTTTGAGTCCAAAGAGAGAAGTTTTTAGTCTTGAGCGAGGACTCTGTAATCTCTGGTGAAAATAAATGAAAGGCATTCAAACTTTGCAACTTCAGAAATTCAGACTTCAGCTTAAGAGAGTGATTTGTGAGGAGTGTGAGCAGCCTCGGAGCCGGAGAAGCTTTTTGATGGATCTATATTTGAAATGCTTGTGTCGCTTAACATTACCATCCCTGCGAGAGAGTTGGTGTTATGTAGGAGGCTGTGGGCTTAACACGAAATCATCCAGTGCGTTTTATTTATTTATTTTTTTCTCTGAGTCAAACTGCCTAAGCAGAGCCGTGAATAGAAGCCTGCATCAGGACTTTGTCTCTGTCAGGGTGAAGGTTGTTTCTCGGATGCTGCTTGAACGTTTGTGTTTGGTGCTTTACATCCTCTCCTCTGTGACTTTGACAATGACATTGAATTAAAATTGTCATTAGGGCTTTAACGGAGTTAACATCCACATGTCTTAAGACATTGCATGAATGGGGGCCGTGTGTGCAGGTAGGTATGTGTGACCTCTGCATTCAGTCAGATTAAGATATAAAATGCTAGATGTTTTCTCCTGTGGCCCTTTGAAGATATACAAGCCGAACCCTCTGAGCACAAAGCTACCGAAGCTTCAGGCCTGTACTTCAGTTTGAGTGCAGTAAGCTTTAATGTTTATCAGCAGGGAAAAGCGTACAAAGATGTGGCTAATTAAAAGTGCAGGTTATCTGAACTATTGGCGCAACTTAACATAATTATGTTATTTTAGATTAGTACGGTTTTAGTCTTGTTGAGATAAAAAATAAAGAACATTATAAAAATGTATTTAAAATGATGGAAATATTTCTGTTAGGGCCACACTGATCAATTTATGTTTTAATTATTTTTACAATAAATTGAATTGTCGTTTACTATATAAAATCTCAGGAAATTGTGAAAAATGCCTGGTGCACTTTCCCAGATTCTAAGGTGATGTCATGTCTTTTTTTTGTCCAACTCAACAGTCAAAAACACGATATATTCAATTTCCAATGAGAGAAAACTAAGAAAAGCAGGAAACCTTCATATTTGAGAATCTGGATACAGTGAACATTTGGCATATTTGCTTGAAACAAATCTTCAAAAAGTAATGAATAAATGAATTTATTATCTAAGTAATCAGACTCATTTCTAACTTTTATAGCGACTACAAACTAAAACAACTTATAGTGACCTTAACATGTTCTTTTATCTGATTCATGACAGCACTGCTGAATTGATCAAATATGATCTTTTTTATATTTTATACTTTTAAGAACACATTTACATATGTTTTTGTGATCTCGGCCATGAGTTCATGTTCTCATAAGGTATTAGAATAATATAGGGAATGTTTGTGCAGGTGACTCTCCTCATGGCCTTTTTATTGCATTTTATTACTATGCCAGCTCAGTCAGCGCAGAAGTTCTCCAAATAAAAGGGAAGACAGTTGGATGTGACTTGTCACAGGGTTGAAGGCCTTAGTTATAGTGTCAGCAGAATATTCATAACCACATCAGAGACATCATAACCAGAGCAGTGGCAAAGAATTTGGGAATCAAACTTTAAACTGGATATCTCAGTATGTCTGGAACTCTGTCGGGGAAAGAGTCTCTCTGTATATCTAAAAGAGCATTTTTCCCTCGTGTTCATCATCCTCAACCCATCCTCCCACGTCTCGTTCCACTTTACCCTCTCAATTTTACGCCCCTCTCCCTCCTCCATCACCCCGCCGGCGTGAAGCTAAACTGTCAGCTGTGGAGAGCAGTAGCTGCATGTGCAGGACGCCGTGCAACATGACCCGCTACAACAAAGAGCTGTCCATGGTCAAAATCCCCAGCAAGACCTCGGCCCGCTACCTGCAGAAGAAGTTCAACAAGTCAGAGAAGTACATCACGTAAGTAGCCAGAGCTTCTTGGTACGTGTCCGCTCTGGTTTGACCACCAGCAGGCAATACTACAAATAGTGACTACAAATGAAGATGATATATTCATATAGACGATTTATATTCTAATTCACAAAGATACGCATCTAGGTCAAAAACACATCGGTGGCATCGTGTTTTCTTATTGTCTAACGAAATTCAAGACAGAAAGAAAATAGGAAACATTTGACAATGAGGCCTAATGAGTGTAGCTGATCATTTTTGAGGCTTTTTAAAAATGTATTCATACATTCGTTTACATTTACACCAAAGGACATTTTACAATTTATCCGATGGTGAGGAAAGCTGAGCATCCAGAGGAAGCACACATTAAAAGAGAAAAACATGCAAACTGACCAAAGAGAGGATAGGTGTAGAGTTGTTTAAATGGAGGTTTTAAAGACATCACCTCCGTCTGGCTATGCAACCAGCGTGTTCACCTCCCACACAGTGCTTGTGTTTCCCTGGTTGCTCAGCTCTGTAGGAAATGGATGGACTGTACCTGATTGTCTTGCTTGCCAACTTGATCACCTGATGTGGGAATCATCAAGACAAATGCCCTATTTTCTGCCTTTTGCAGGGACAATATCTTGGTGTTGGACGTGTTCTTCGAGGCCTTGAACTACGAGACCATCGAGCAAAAGAAAGCTTACGAGGTGGCAGGCTTGCTGGGTGGGTTTTAATCGATGTTAATCTTATTTTCCCAACCTGGATCCAGACTACGTTAGTCACAGCCATGCTGCTTTTAACATGATGTGAATTCATGGGAAAAGGCCCACCCTGACTCATGGCAGCAGGTTTAAATAGGATAATTCAAAGATGCCTGATTGGATCGTGCACAAACTGGCTGAATGTGCCGTCACAGTATGCGACAACAAAATGCCTGCACTGTGAAATGCTTTGATTTTAGTGGAAGCGAGTTTAATTTGACAATTTTGTCAGTATCCACAAATGAAAGAGCACTAATTAGCCTCTCTACAAGCTTTAAGTGAACACAGAGAGGTAATTACAGTTGCTCATTTTTGTTTTTGAGTGTGTTACTGTTTTAATATTGACCAGTTCATTGAGACAAGGTTCAATCAAGGTTATTTGAGACATTATACGTGATGATGAGTAAGAAATATGAGGTGTATTATTACTACCTGGCTCATACTTGACAGGTGCAAAGAAAGTGTTAGGTTTAGGGTCTGCTTGGTTGTTTCGTGGCTTAAAGCTCAGGGGCTTGGGCAGGATTCAGGTTTTGTTGGTTTCAAATGTATTTTATTAAGAAATCTTTCTCAAAACAAAAAAGTATAGCCCAGGAGTCGCATTAGCCACGCAAGCTAATGATCAGTAATGGATCAAATAAAGCACTGACCCACTGACAGGTGGGTTATTGTAACCAGATAATCAGTGTTCTTCACTTCACCTGTCGGTGCTCAAAAAGTTATGGCTGATCGTTGTAAGTATAGACTACACATAAAAACTGAACTTATTTTCTTGTGTTATTTCTCTCTGCGTGCGACGTTTACAGGTGATATTGGTGGTCAGATGGGTCTGTTCATTGGAGCCAGCATCCTCACCATCCTAGAGCTGTTTGACTATGCTTATGAGGTCGGTCTGAAGTTGCTGTTTTCCCAATTCTATTCTCACATACCTGTCAAAACATCTAATTACACCCACACATCACTCCTCTGTAGGCTCTCACCGCTTTTGTTGGTGCAATAAACTTTGATAGCTTTTTGTTTGGGGTTTTTCAGTGAAGATCGAGAGCATTGACCATGAAAGCTGACAGCAGAAACAATGTCACTGATACAAAAAGCAGATAAGAGCTAGATTTACTTCAGAGCTGAATGAGATGAAGGATTGTGCGATGGTACTTTTACTCTACTGTGCGCCCCTGTTTAGAGCTTCTCATGTTGCTTTCAGCTGCACACAGTTCTGACAGGCACATAATAGTCTGCGTTTCCCATATGGTTCTGGAAAGACACGAGATTACAAGACATTTTTTCTTTTATTCTAAATGCCATAATGGAGTAATGGGGATAAGAAACCCTCATGTGGCTGACATAAGAAGATTTATAGCAGCTTTTAACAGGTTTCATACTGAAATAATTGTGATGGTGTTGTTTGTTACCACCTGATTACTTTTTACTTTGACGTCAAATGTTTGAGTAATTATAAGAATAGCCAGCGGAGGTCTTCTGTAAGAGACTGATGTCTCTCTGACTCTTTCTGATGTGCAGGTGGTGAAAGACAGACTACTGGATTTACTGAGCAGAGAAGACGAGGAGGAGAGTCATGCAGAGGATGTGGTAAGCGTGCCCTTTAACCCTTGTCAGCTTTGTCAGTTTTCTTCGGCGAGTGCTCCATGTACGTGTTTGTAGCTTCAGTGCAGTTTTACTCACTCTGATCATGCATATCAATTCTTGCCCTATACCCACCCCTCCGCACAAGCATGTAGAAAGTGTTCAAGGCAGCAAATGGGGTTTGCATGATGGTGTGCAGGGACCACTGTAACCTGAGACTTCTCACTGACTGTCAGTGAGAAGGAAGAGTATTACTGGACATTACTAGTTAGTTGGTAGCCAAACAGCAGTGAATAAGCTACTGATGGTGAAGCACGAATGAAGCAGCGTCTGCGGAATAAGAAGAACCTGCTTTGTTAGCTACTGTGACTAGTTAGCATGCTAGTTGCTAGCTCTCCAGACAAAGTAGCAAGCAGCTCCACAGGTAGTTTACCAGAAACAATGATTTCACAAGGATGCCCCAATTTTGCTTTTTCACTCTCTAGTTTGACCCAGCACTAAGACGCTTTCTATCTTTCTTTTTATTTCCCCCAGAGTTCCTGTGACCCGGTGGCAAACCACTCCGAGTCCATCAGCCACACTGTGACAGTCCCCCTGCAGACAACGCTGGGCACCCTGGAGGAGATTGCCTGCTGAGGCCCTCCCCCTTTCCTCTCAGAGCCACACGCGCCCAGACGCTGCCTCCACAGAGTGGCGCTACATCCTCTGTTAGGGGCATCCTGCAGGGCCTTAACAGTGGAGGGGAGGAGGCAAATACAAGAACAGGGGTTGGTCTAGAACTGCGCTGCGCTCTGTCGCGCCGCCCTGTCTGAGGCACTAATGGGGATTAAGGTGCCGTCGGCCCATCTCTGTCACCCTGCACTGTACTGTAGTGGCAGGATGGCCTCCACTGTGCCAGATCTGCAGTGGGGTCGGTGTCTCCACATAGACAGAAAATCAAAGACTGTGGGGCTACTACCCATGAAGGGAGCTCGCCCCTGTGCAGCATATCTATGTAACAAACACATTCATATGTCGGTCACTGCCAAATGAACTGTACAAAATTGGTTTTGAACTGTCCAAACTGCATGCGTCGATCTATCTTGCTCTCTTTGCTGATGCATACGCTGGACTGCAGTGTTGCTTTACCGTACATGTGTGCCATTTGTCTCTCAATCTGCAGGACAGGCCTGTGACAAGGGCCCAGGTGAGATGTCGAACTTTCGAATGTACAGATTGAACATGTGGTTGTTTAATCAAAAATCGTAGTCCAGGTGTGACCAATCCTTTTGAAAATCCATTCTAATGAGCGATTTAGCATTTCTTAGTTAGACCTCTTGAAGGGGAGGTGGTTGGTAATGTATGAGCATTACTGCGGAAAACAAACACACACCCAAACATTTGTTTTGTTTAATGAAGGCAGTGAAATCTGAACATTTTGCATCTTTTTTTCACCTGTCAGTTTCAGTTTAATCAGTTTACTAAAAGGCATGTTTGCTACGTGACTCCCGGGGTGCTAAGCTGTTCTCTGCAGACATCTTTAAAGGGATGTCATACCCTTGCTTTTAATTTATGTGAATAAATGACTGGCTTCTGGCTGCTGCACCTCAACACAGCGCCCAGCTAAGTGAGGTAGAATCTGAATTTATTTGCCTGCCAGACAGCAAGCCATTTACAAAACACTGCAGCAAATGAATATGCCGAGGGTGTTGTTAAACTATTGTTTCATTAAGATAATGTCAGACTGATGTTTCAGACAGCTATCACCACTTTATCAAGGATGGGATCATTTTGTCCCAAAAAACAAATCCCCAGTCTTGACAATTTTATTGTCAAGGTTGGGGAATATTCACAAGTATAAAAATGATTACAAAAGCACCATGAAGAGGGTTCAGCCAGGATGGGATTGTTCTGTGTGTGTGTTTTGTTTAGTTTTTTAGGATACAGGGTCTGCCGTGTTATGCTGTAAATATCTGTTTGTTTTTTTTCTCACAGAAACGGGTACCACGCAGACATGCCTGAAGCAGATCTAATTTAAAAGGAACTCTGTTAAACATCAACCCCAGGTCCAGACGTGACTGCATATTTCTCACATTTGTTTTTGTTACTCAATCTGCAGCTCTCAGTAGGTGAGAATGTTATGTAACAGGCAGTAGCATTTTGAGGTAGTTGAATGTCTTGCTAAAAGTGAAGGACGCACTTTGCTATGAGCACCAATACTGCAGAAACAACGGTTAACATATATGTGGCTTTACACCAAAAGCTTGTGTGAGACCATGTGGATGATTTAGTGTATCTGAGTTTTCTATTTCTAGTTCATGATCATCCTAGCATGGTCTCTGTCATCATGGTAATGTACATTACAGGTAGGAATGAATTCAAGTGCTTTGTGAGACTGTTTGAATCATGATTTCCCATCTGTGGCTCAACCTGCTGTCTCTGTGTACTCTCTCATGTTGTGGCTTCAGACGAACATACAATCCTCAGCCGACCTGCAGGAGTGTGAGACGCACGTCTCGCTTTTGGCTGTTTCTGCTCTCTACTTTGGCGTCAATCATTATCGCAGGACAGCGTTTTCTCATTTTGTGATGCAGCATACTGTGTGTTTTTAATGTGAAACAATTAAATTAAAAAGTTGTTTTGCAGTGGTGGTGTCCTGTTGTGGCAAGGCAGAGCAAGGCAAGTATTTGCATCGCACCTTTCAACAAGAAGGCAATTCCAACTGCTTTAGATAAAATGTGATATAAAAGAAACACAAGGCACTATAACGTGAGTCTACAGCTATGCTAGCAGCTCCGAGAGCAGCGTGCTAACATGCTCACAATGCCAATGCTATCATGCTGACATTTCCCAAATAGCACTAAACACAAAGTACAGATGATGATTATGGGACACAGTGGGTTAAAGTGAGAGAAATTTAGTCTAATAAACTTCAGCTGTAAAGTTTTAAGCCTCAACTTAAACGAACCGACAGTTGGAGCAGTTTTTCCGGGAGCGCGTAGCGTTGCAGTCGCCCTCAGCTGATTTTTCTTGGGAGGTTTGCTCAGTGACTCAGGGACATTTCTAAGTGTGAGAATAGCAAGCCACGCTGGATCAAATGTACAGTAGTTTGGCAAGATGCAATCTCCCTCTGATGGCCGTGCTACACGCTTCTAATATTGGCTGAAGTGTTCCCCCCCGTTCAGCCTCTAAAATGATAACAGCAGCCTGGACAATGGAGGAGTAATGCCACAGCTTGAAACCTGATTTAGCTTGCTGGTCAGGTTTTATTAAGCATCGCTACATTTAGGAAAATCCAACAGCAGCTGCAGTGAGCAACTGAAGCTCAGAGTGCCAGGTCTATATCTGTCCTTTCAGTGGCTACACGTTTGTTTCATTAATTCAGTCAAATAATGCTTCCTCCTACAGCTCGGACATAACTTTATGACCACCGACAGCTGAAGTGAAGAACACTGATTATCTCATTACAATGGCAACTGTCAGTGGGGGAGATATATGAGGCAGCAAGTGAACATTTTGTCCTTGAAGTTGATGTGTTGAAGCAGGAAAAATGGGCAAGCGGAAGGATGTGAGCGACTTTGACAAGGGCCAGATTGTGATGGCTAGACGACTGAGTCAGAGCATCTCCAACACTGCAGCTCTTGTGGGGTGTCCCCGGTCTGCAGTGGTCAGTACCTACCAAAAGTGGTCCAAGGAAGGAGAACCCCTGAACCGGCGACAGGGTCATGGGCGGCCAAGGCTCACTGATGTCCGTGGGGAGCGAAGGCTGGACCGTGTGGTCCGATCCAACAGAAGAGCTTCTGTAGCTCAAACTGCTGAGAAGTTGATGCTGGTTCTGATAGAAAGGTGTCTGAACACACAGAGCATCGCTGGTTGTTGAGTATGGGGACGCTCAGAGTGCCGTGCTGTCTGGATGTTGTGGCTGATACTGAAAGAATGCTTTAAAGGAAAGAAATTACATTCAACTTGAGGATCACATCAAAAGTAGAAGCAGTTGTGATTGAGGGACTTTGGTTTAGTTTAACTTAGCAGTTACATTTTTTACTTAACTGTTGTAGAAAAGGATTTTAGAATACTTGTATTAATATTGTGCATATTGCCAGAGACTCTTATCTGCTGCAGGCTGGGGTTCAGCCTCAGTTCAGTGTCACTTCATTTAGCAGATATTTAGGCAGCGGAAATTGCCTGCAGGTCCGCCGTCATTGTAAACGTACTGGTTGCCTCTGTAGATTGGGAACTTACACACAGCAAACGCTGCACAGGTACTTAAAAGAGCATTGTAGAAACAATAAGATCAAAGACTTCAGTGCGTTTAAGTGTTCCATGAATCACTTGTGCTAAAGCAAGAAGAGAAGAACATGCTCACAACACAGGAGAGTTGCAATAGTCTTTAAGCTGTGACGTCCCAAGAGGCAGGCCACATACCCACATACCCTTCGTCGTCGTTAATGTTAACCTTTTACTTTATTAACAGATATTGTTGATAGCTTTTATAGCATAGAACGTTTTCTACTCTGGGGGCTAGCTTTATGGATTAATTTGCATAAAAGAAGCCCTTCAGTTGTACATCTCTTAGATTGAATTAGATTCCAGATTCACTTTTGAGAAGCTGGAACCTTTAAAATTTCGGGCACTTTTGTGAAATAATAATTAATTGATTATCAGAAAGTTTCCAATTAAATTTCTGTTGATTGACTAACTAATTCATCTATCAATCGTTTCAACTCTAGTGCAAAATGTAGAACACTGTATTTACACTGTAACATTAATGTAACACTTTTATTATGAGCTCAACATTTTCATTAGATGCTATTTCCTCTTTTCAGATCAGGGTAGCTGTTTGTTGGCAGGTTAACTCCTAAGATACTTCAATGATTTAAATGAAATGAATTGAAAAGTTTGTGGTCAGAGGAACTGTTAGTTTTGGTGCAGATTTCCTGGTTAAGTTCCATTCATTTTGTTTCAGGACATATTTTTTTTCTATCGTCATGTTTTTTGATACCCAAGCAATTTGCTGATAATTGTTTTCCTAATTCTTGCCTATTTCATAAAGATGCAGATGGACAACTTCTAAACGTGATTTAACATTTTAAAGTAATACATTTGTCTGAGGTATTTGCTCTTTGAGGGCTTTCTACTTAAGGCGTTGTTATTGAGGTTGTGAGTTTTAAATTGCATTTTGTTTATTACATTAACCACAGTTGCTAGATTTTGAGTTTCTACAAAAAGGGCTTAAATGTCAGTCTTTTTATGGTTGCAATATCTAAATGATTTCATAAGCACAGACTGTATGTTCGTCAGCAAAAGAACACAACATCAAGCTGAGTTTGAAGCCAGTTTGATTTAATCTTGTCAGAATTCGCAGTTAATCAGGCATCACACGCTTGCACTCTTCATTCACGTCAGCGAGAGAAGGCAGTTAGTGCCGAGTGAGCAGATTAAAGAGAAAATTAGGCATAATTGGAGTTTGAACAAAGAGACAGTTGTGGGTTGACAGTAAGACAGTCGCTGGAGAGTTGGGTGAAGGAAAGTACAGAACATGTCGGGTAAAAAACATGTCGGGCAAACCATTGGCAAAGTGGGAACAGTGAGTCTTCCTTTGAATTCTCCATTCCCCAATACAGTTCCACAATGTTCAGTCAGGCCACATTGAGGACAGCGCACGCAACCTTGTGATCTATTATTAATGTCTGTGCAAATTGGATGTTACAAAAAGCAAAATTGGCAACAAAAATTGAAGTTTCAACTCGAAGCACTCACTACAGCTGAATATGACCTGCCTTTGCACCGAAGGAGCCTATTTACTAAATGAAACTAGAAAAAGGTTTACAGTTATGTTTGTTCTTCTGCACATTAGAATAACAGTTGCCCTAAAAATACTCACCCAGGCCAATACAATGGAGCATCAGAAATGACGTGCACGCATTATTCATTTTACATATGCACTCTCTGGCTGCTACCTGGAACTGAATCATGTTTAATTACCTGTTGACTGTTTATTTCTTAAGACAGACGATTACTAATTTAATCACAAGCCACAGACTCATCATTGTGCTCATAATGAGCCCCTGGCAAATCAGTGGCATTCAGAATAGTTAACTTGGCTAATAATCCATTCAGCTAATGAAACAACGCATGCATCCACTTGACCGGCTGTCATGTGTCAACGTTCCTGAGACCCTAAAGGACAGTTCTGCAGGGAGTCGTGTCAGGGAGTTGTCGTGTGCCGGGATAATTACTGAAACAAGGCTGCAACATCCCATATGCCCTGGAAATCGTCATGGAGTGATGAGCTAAAGCCCCATACAAATTCCCTCAAAGAGATTTACAGGTAGATTTTGAAACTAAAGTTATCAAGCGGCGTGTGTGTTGGCCCACAATGGAAGCATACCATGAGATTTTGCCTCCAACTTGGAGCGCTCATGACTGTGTGTCTTTATAGAATCTGGTTGGTCAGATTAGGAAATACGAACTTGTGGCATTCGTGGTGGGTTGGCCCGACTTTTTCACAAACACGTCAAAGTTTTTGCTTTCAAGCATGTACCCTGGAAGAAGGTGTAAAAATAACCAATACTTTAATGTAAACGTACACCCATTACAATTTAAGTCATGCATTCAAAATCCTCACACACCCTGAATCAGCTGACGCCGCAGGTTGTAGAGCTCGCACATTATACGACACATTATTTGAAACTACTGGATACACAAAGGTTTCTCAAGGATCTATTCTCAATCTTGTCAGAGCAAACAAACAAGCTTGGAGAAATTAAATTTTGGATTTCTATTAAAATTGACAAATGAATAATAAAGGAAACCACAAATCCCAAAGCAATCACAGTCATCGTATTGGAGCAGGTTGGGGAATAAGTGAAAGTGCATGTGTGTTCATGACTGGGTGTGTGTGTGTGTGTGTGTTATTGTGTGTGTATGTGTGCTCCTCCACCAAGCAGTGATAGATGACACTATATGTGGGGGGAGATATGGCCCAAAGCACGAGGGAGAGCTTTAGGGAAGACCCTCCACGATTGCAATCATTTGTTCTCCAGCTCATCCATCACAGAGGAATCTGCTTGGTGTAACTTGCATTATGATAAAAAGTCATCTGGGGAGATTACAGTGTGGCCTTTGTGCTGTACAGCACCTAAGAGGCAGCACAGATTAGATTAGATCGCCTGATGGTGCAGAAGCAGGCCACTGCCATGTGCTATCATGACCAGATGTTGAGTTCTGATTCGATAACACGTGGCCTTCATCTGTATCACTCCTGAGAAATATGTATTTACCAGCTTTTTATTTCACCTCGTATCTCACAGCACAACTGAGTAAACAAAGTGGAGTGTGACACGGCTCTCGGAGCCTGAAGGCAGGTAGAATTAGGATGTTAACATTATCAGCAAAGAACAGTTTTAGGGTGAAAACATCTTTAACGCCATCTCCTGCCAAAAGTATCCCTCCCAGACTGGGTTGCCTCGTGCTGTACTTGTGCCATCTAGTGGTGATCTGGTAGCTCACTTCATATGACTTCAATAATACTGTGTCTCTCTCATGCCTCTGGATGGCATTATGAAGAGGTCATATAAACATTTATAATCATGCCATAGCAGAGTCAGTTTGGTGATAAAAAAAAAACTATGGACCATGTGGCTAAATCTCTAAATTAATATTAAAAAAGTTTGATTGTAAATGGCTATAACAGAAGAAATGGCTGCTATAAATTGTATCCAGCTTGTTTTGATATGATATAAATCTTAAGGGTTTATTACTTTAAGAGTGCTTTGGGAACCGGTTTGGTTGAAAAGCGCTATATAAGAAAGAGTCCATTTACCATTTACAAAAGTATGTAGACGTCCACATACTTGTGGCCATCTGCAGGTGCTTTACTGTAACATCAGAGTGCTTCCAGGCAGTTGAAGGAAGATCCTACACAATATTCTTTGTACACATTCAGTCCAGCTGATGACGATGTTTGTCAAACAACCTTTTCTTGTGCACTGAAAGGCTTTGAAGAGCTTGTCAGGTGGATGCACTTGTCCTTTTATTGTTTTACTTGATCTGTTATGCTATTAGGCTACGTAACCCTTCCAAACGAAATCGGAAAAAAAACATATAGATTGTAAAATGTTCAACTTCATGACAACATCTAGCAGCAGCTTTTATGGTTTTTGCGGAAGACAGTGAGTCCCCAGACTAAAGTGAGTCACTCTGCAGCTGACTGATCAAGTCATTGGCAACACCTGTCTTCATTATCTCCTGATCATACACAAGAGAAGCAGATGGAAGATGGCTTTATTCATGACAGATGATCAGTGTATACGTACACAAACAACAAGTCAATCATCTGCACAGTTTGTTTTTAAGAAAATGAATAGATCTCAGACAATAAATTCAGATAATTACATTTTAAATTCTGCAAACACATGACATTGTGACATGACACTGTTTATTAGAATCACCTCAAATCTCCCTGCAGTTATTGATAGAGGTCTGATTTCTCTAAATCGCTCTCTGTTAGAAATTAAAAGACGTTAGTGCCTCTATAAGAACGCTTTTTATCTGAGTGATTTGCATCTCGACCCCATAATTCAAACAGGAAAATGAGCGAGAAGTTCCCCCTCTGTAATCTGAAGGTCATCCCATCCATCTCCAGAAAACAAAAACCTTGGAGCCGTTCTCTAAATTCCACTATATCTTCAGCTATAGGGCCCTAAACCTGAATTACATCCAGTCTGGCTCACACTGAGGTGCCGCTGTGCCAAACGCCATATACCTGTAATTAAATTTGGTTTCAATTTTAGCTCAATATACGTATCATCATCATTACAGCCGCCTCCAAGGCTCAAATGAGTTCAGAGGCTCGCCTCAGACAAGGTTCATGTTCATCTTTTTTTATTTTTCTTTCTACTATCCGTGCCTCAAAACACACTCTTATCACCACTTTAATCTCTCTATTAAATATTTCATTGTTTGACTCTTAAACCTCCATTTGATTACTTTCTGCCCTCAGTTAATTGGGTTTACAATGTGAAAACCCCTCATTATGAGCAAACCCAAAGCCAATCTCAAACATTGGAAAATATCATCTTTGAGTTCAAGATAAGCGCACGACTAAGGACAGCGAACACTCGAGTTTCTGTTTAAGAATATGAATAAACTCAAATCTAGGTGGTAGAAGTAGTCTTTCCTTTTGAGTTGACAAATAATTGATCTACATTACATCAGCCTCTGTAACCTAAAGCCTCAATAGAAATGTCATTGTAGATATCGATTTGACATAAAAAAAGATAATTTTTCCCACTTTTTCAGCTTTATTGAGCAAAAAGACTGCATGGCGTTTTTAAAGAAATATTTCAGTATTTTGGGAATTATCCTTATTTGCGCTCTTTCTGACAGTGTGATGGGAAGAATTGATGATATCAGTCATGTTTATGCGCTAAGAGCGAAGCTGGAGTCAGGATGTGCACCACACATGAAGACTTATGTGTTGGAGCTGTTTCCTGACAGACACCAGACCAGTGTATCCATTTAGTCAGGTGGTCGCCTGTGCAGTGTCTCCAGCTGTAGTGCAGGTTGCCACATATAATTAGTGAGCCCAGGTTTTGGTCTCTGTACAGGCACTTGGCAAACCTCACTGTGATGGCAAGACCTCAGGAGGCTGAGAACAACCACCACACCTGCATGTTGTTGGTCAAGACACAGCACCAGCGCGTAACTTCCCCTAAAGCCGCCATATTTGCCGTTTTTGTGTTTTTCAAATAATGCTAGCAGCATTGTCCCACCACTTTGGTCCAGACGAACAAATGTCCTACAAACTACCTGAATGTCATTAAAATTCCTACTTGCTAGCATGCTAATATGCTCAACGTTGACGTTAAACATGTTAAATAAACTTGCTAAACACCAGCATTATAGCACTGTTATTGTGAGCATGTTAGCGTTTAGGTCAAAGGGGCGCGGCGTTTGAGCAGAGCCCCGCAGAGCTGCCGGCATAGCTGTAGACGTTTAGCCTTGTTACATTTCAGTTTATGTATCAGCTTTAGAGGACTTACATCTTCTCATCTTAATCTTGGAAAGAAGGCAAATGACTGTTTCCCAAAATGTGAACTGTTCCGTGAAATAGAAAACCACAGATTTTTGGGTGGGAGACATTTTTTAAATTATTAAAATCATATAGGCTATATGCTGTGTACTGCGTAATGCAATAGTTTTTGACCCCAGCGCAGCGGAGAAGCAGAACAAATCTTTCTATGAACATTTAAACCACAATAAGTGTCTTTTTTTAATGGGTTACCGGTTACTTGCAGCTTGTGTAATCTTTTTTACGGATGCTTTCCTTCAAAACCGGGAGTGTGTGGCCTCCATTCTTAACTGCAGAGCTCGTGAATCAAATGCACATTTTGTTTGTCCATAATGAAAGTCAGTGCCTCCATTTTCTCAGTGGAGCAGCTTCACTAATTAGAATGATTGTTACCCAGTTTAATTGGCTCAGTCGGCAGCAGTCTCAGGAGTCACAGGATGCTTGCAGAGGTAATTGCATATGAGAGGGAGAGAAAGAGAGTCGATGATGAAGCCCCACAAAACATAGCGAAAAACCTGCACTGCGCCGGCGAAATAATGGGCTTCCTATCTTTTTTCAATTACAGAAACTGAATGGGCTCAGTAATGAAGAATTAGTGCAAAGCCCAAAAAGGTGTTTACAGCAGGAAAGTCATGAAAAGGATGCAAGTTTTTAGACTCCACAGGGAACCGTTTTAATCATGACAAGCAGCTGCAGTATACACATACTCAGCTCAGCTCAAAGACTGTGATCAATCAAATTTATTTATAGTCAATCATTTTAAATCAAAAGACTGAAATGTAAATTTGATCTAATTCACTGGCCGGCCTCTTACATACATGGACTAACAGCAGACACCACCGCAAATCTGTCTTTCCTTCTATTTTAAAATTTTTGATGAATCACTTATTTGTGTAAATGCAGCAGTGATACAGGTCTGTGTATTCCAATATTGATCTTTATGACAAATTCGTTTTCAATTTGGGCTTTCCTTGTATTAGGGGGGAACGCCAACATTTGTTTGCTCTACACTCTATCTGGTGTGGTGTGAATGTTATGGAAAGTAACTAAGTACATATACTCAAATACTGTACTGCGATTTTGAGGTACTTGTATTGAGTATTTTCATGTTCTTCATACTTATAGTCTTCTATGTTTCAGAGAGAAATATTGTACTTTTTACTCTACATTTATCTGAAAGCTGTAGTACAGTAAAGATTAAAACTCTATATGCAAAAAATGAGATGATTTTATAAATTAGAGCTGCTTGAATGATTAATAGAACAGTTGCACTGACTGTATCTATAAATCTATATAAATTATATATTGCTTTACATAAAACTACCTCACAGGATGTAAAGTCGTAGGTCCTTGTCTGTGAACAATTAATGTAATAGCCATTCCTAAAAAATCTGTTGTTGTATTTATTAGTTTGGTCACAATACTTTGACTCCTGATAACGAGTTCCTTCCACAGCAAAGAAATTTAATTCTTGGAACTTGAGGCGCTCAGGTTTCTCTGAAGTGTGTTTAAAATCTTTCCAGAACTTAGATTTGTTTTTCGACTTATCCGTCACTGTGACAATAATCTCTCCCCAGTGCGCACCACCTGCAACTACATCGCTGATAGAGTAGAGATGTGATGTGCGGAGTGCTCTTGTGGACACAAGCCGAGGGGCTCCTGGCAGTTTTAGATGCACTTAAATGAACTGCGCTGAAGCCGAGAACAGCTAGATAAACACACATTAAACATTTTGACGTTACAATGTTGCCTGCGAACCTCAGGAGGGAGGAGGGACCGACACTGTAGAGCAAAACCTAAAGGTGTTTTCAGTTTAATTAATCAGTCTAATTAATTGAATACCAGAAATTTGATTCAGCTACCTTTATTATGGCACTTTGTACATGTCACGTTACAAACTCAACGTTCGGGGTCTCTTGGTTCATACAGCACATGACGAGATCGAGAGGAGATTGCATGTTTAAAAACACAAACAAAAGAAGAGAAGGGATCTGGAGGCTGCTTAAGTTTCGCCACACACACATACACACACTTAAGAAAATGCCAGCGTATGGAATTATAGTTTATCCAAACTGTTGTGACGCTGTACAGTATAGATCATTAGTGTTGTACTGGTATTTCCAATTGGATTTGTGTAATCAAAGGTAGAGGTTCACAGTTTTTCAAGTCTATCTTATTATACTCGCATGCCAGTATGTACTAGCTGTAATCATTCCTCCTCTCGATAATGGCTGTGAAGAGATCCCTTCATAAAGAGATTTCAGTGTAATTGAAGTGTATATATCACTTCTTTAGGTCACCTGAACGTAATGAGGCTTCAGCAGTCTGAGTTAGCTATTAAACTGTCTTTTTAGTACAAACGGCCCTCTTTTCGTGTGCAGACATTCTTGTACCAAAAACGCAGTAACCCACTTGCTTTGGCTAAAGTTTTGCATGCATTTTCACACAGAACGACGACTGCGGATTTTCTCCTCCCCCGATCACTCAGGGATGTTTTCACGACCAGCAGAGAGAAAAGTAATAATTACAACGACCAAGAAGTCTTTTAGTGTACACGTGTAGCATGTCAGTATATATTTAGACAGAATTGGAAAAAAAATGTGAAGCTATCCTTTAACCTAGACCAAGTATTTTGACATTTAATACCAGGATGACATGACATTTAAACTGCATATCATCAGTGTCAGGCCTTTTAATTTAAAAAAGGGGCTGCAGCAAACAGCAGTTTTCTTGCTTAATTCATCTCTATAAAATGTCAAAATGTTAAAAGGTGATGTCTTCAAATGGCTCTTTTTGTCCGACTAACACTCCAAAACTTTGTTTACCATCATGCGTAGGACCGACCAAGGACAGAAAAAATTCCTTGCACTTGAGATGCTGTAACCAGGGAACTGCTGGGCATTTTTGCCAAATAATTTGCCAATTAATTTTCTGTTCAATTCATCGACTGATTGTTTCGATTCTAATGTGACATATGTGGCTATTACAGCTCTCCCATGTCCACACTGTATCATCCAGTCTGACAAGACATCAATAAAACAAAACCCTGATTATCAAAGTAAACAGACATCTAGTACCCATCTCTTCTTCTGCAGTCAAAAATACAGACGTGTGCACGGAAACTGTACAAAACCCATTTCCGCATCTCAGGTTGGCATATGTGAACGTTCACATATGCCAACCTGAGATGCTATAATGGATGACATCCACTGTGACATCCATCCACACACACTTTGTGCACAGCATTATTCTACACACAAACACTTGTGGGTTCCCAGGGATCGACGGTAAACAGGTTGCATTGAAGTGCTACGAGATCTTTCGTTGGCACACGAGGAGTAACATTTACAATATTTACATCTGAGATTAAATAATCAGTTGTCATGCGTTTCTTAAAAACGAGCTGTTTTGTAGAAAAAAAAATTCTCACATTCCATTTGGATATTATTTTGTTTTGTTTAATTTATGGAAATTAGATTTGATTTAGCAAAAAAGAACCGTTTCAAATGGCATTCACTTATCGGTATATATCAATTACTCCTGTTCTGCTGAATGTTCTGCTTGGTTCTTATACTGTACAGGATGCATGAGCAGTGAGAGTTAACAGGAAGCATTCTGTGATTGGCATTGAGTTGAGTAAACCTTAAAAAACCATGCTACTAAAAGGTACTCCAACAAGAGTCACAATAAAGCTGACTGACTGAGCAATCCTCTGAGTGGGATCCCAAACCTGACACGCTCTAGTGAACAACACAGCTAGAAAGAGTGACAGTGTGAGGAATAAAACACTACAAACGTTCATCTGTCCCATGTCTTATGAAGTCAATAAATTATAACCAAACCTGAATAAACATGACTTGAGGAAGTGACAGTAAGACTGAGTTTTGGGTATTTAAACGGCCTTGGGCCAAGAGAGCTGTCGACCTGCTGCAACACCCCAGACAGTGAGGTCTTCCTCTGACATCATCCTCTCCCTTTGGTGCCTCCGTTTATGGCTGCCTGAGCTGTCCTGCATCAGTCAGAGGGAGTTCAGCAGACTCCCAGGTTGGCCTTTGGGAGGGGGGGAGAGGGGATCAGCTCATTAGGAGAGGACTGGTGCAGGATTTGGGTGGGTTGTCTGAAGTTCTTCAGGAAGATGCAGGGGGAGGAAGGGGGTTAGGTCCGCACCCAGCTGACAGGCACCCAGAAAGACTCTCGCTCCAGCCTTTCCAAGATACCTCGCAGTTCTGCACAGGCACTGGTCGAGTCCTCCTTGATCAGGACCCGGTCCACCAGGTGTCCATACTGCTGGTCAATCTGAATGGCAGACTGACGCATCTCCTGGAGGTCTTCATCCTGTTGCAGAAAACAAAATGATTTATACAGAAAGAGAGACACATACAGGATCACACTGACCACCTTAACTCACCAGGTAGGTTTTAGCCTTACTGTACCTAATCTAAACCAGACAGGGCAACCTCTAAAGATTAGTCTTATATCGGACCTGGAGTCTGAAGCTATTCTTCCTCCATAAACCAGGCAGCGTAGCTTATAATGGTGCTGTTGCAAACCACAGCTTGCTTTTGCAGATTTGGTGACATTTTGGGCAGCCAACAAACTGTGACAAGCGATACCTGAGTTTACCAGTTGTGACTAAACACATTATGGACTGAACTGTGAAATAATGTCTGTTTTTCTGCACTCCCCTGTGATCAACAACACATGCTGGTTGGTAACCAAAACAGTGAAGTTTAAGCGCCTGGCTTCCACAATTTACACCATTTTCAATTGTTCCAGTTCAGATGATATATTTAAAAGCAAAATCCTAGTCATTATGAGGCGGTCACATATGTCCAAACTTCATGAGTAGTAGGGCTAAAGAAGTCTTCTAAGCCTCTGAATTGGGACACAGCAATTACTGCCAAGAGAGGGCCTAGGACTCACTGTAATGCGGCCATGTTCTCCCCCTCCTGGTGAGGTGGCAGCGCTGCGGCGACGTCTGCTCTCAGGAATGCGAGGTTTGACAAATATTACATAGGGCTTGAACTCCGCTGTTCGCAGCCTCTTCAGGGCCTGGAGCGGTGGGAGGATTTACATACAAGAGGGCAAACGGAGGTCAAAAATCACACTTGACAGGAGAAAGTCAGCAGTGATGCATCGGACACTCCGCATAGAGAGCAGAACACTGAGCAAGCTGCTGCTGCCTGCACAGTCTGTAACTCGTGGCATGCTATGATTGGGGCGCAGTGTGATACACTTGGATGTACATTAAACAAGATGTGTTCAGTGACCCTTACCTCAGGCTGCACGTCCACTACACACATCTTATTCTTGGCCTGTACAGAGCGGATAGCCTCGATGCTTGTGCCGTACTGGTTTTCCTTGTACTCCCCGTGCTCTATGAACCTGGTGGAGAAACGACAAAACTTTAACTTCAGCAGGACAGAACTCGAACACAAGCAACGCGGCATCCGTGTTCACGTACTTGTTGTTTAAAGCATCTGCGTCAAATTGCTGTTTGGTGACAAAGTGGTACTCCACACCCTCCTTCTCATGAGGTTTCTTGGGCCTGGTGGTATCTGTGGGAACAAAAAGAGGAATGTACTTGCATGTGTAGGGTAGTATTGGTTTATTGATAAGTACAGTGTGTTTAAATGCTGGGTGACTCACGTGGTACAGCTACTGCAAAACGATGTGGGTTTTCAGCAATCACCCGCTGTTTGAGTTCATTGATTCGTGCTCCGAGAGAACCTTTGCAGGCCAATTGTGTGTTTTTAAAAGAGAGGGGAAAAAATAAAGACATCTTCAAATGCATCATCGTGTTGAAAAACGCTGTAAGAAATGAGAAGGTCCTCGGGTGTCACTATCACCACAGGGGGACAGTCTCACCGATCAGGACTACCAGACGTGGCCTCTCATGGGGCCGCTGCTGGTAGCGGGTCACCTCTTCATACGTCAGGAACTCAGGGTCCCCCGGATCAGAGCACTCTCCGGAGGATCCTTGCCTGTCCTTGCGACTCAGCCGGAAACTCCTCCTTAGACCAGCTACAGCGAGGCCAGAGATGAAGGGGGGAAGGAGCAGAAGAATAAGGCCTTAGATCAGATTTCATAATCCGTAACATCATTTAAACAAGATTACATAACATTAGTACACTACTTCACTTCCATGATGCAGATAATCTTTTTGCATAAAAACAACATTATTAGATAAGTGCAGTGAGCAAACAACCCATTGAAAATCATGCATTAAAGAACCTTTGTAAAATAGTGCACATGGATAAAAATAGCTCACTCTTATCTGAAGTGTAAAACGTGATAGTGAGGTGTTAGCTGAGCTTAGCAATTAGACGTCATGCTTCAACTAAAACTTGGTTTACATGCAGCTGACAGCAAACACATCTGGTGAATTTCTTAAAGCCTGAGAATGAAGCAGACTGTATTCTATATTTTAACCAAAACATTCTTTGAATTAATTTTTTAAAAAGGGATGAAGACTCTTTCAGGAGTTCAAAACAGATTTTAGTCACCCAACACAGACATTTCATCATTTTCCAAACAAGGCATGCTGCTTTGAACGAGGCTACAGTGCTGAGGCAGGACAGACAGGACAGCCTGGCCCTGAGAAACGCCGCGGCAACAGCAGAGAGTGACTGCAAATCGGGGTCTCCCATGGCCAGGACTGTCTGTATCCCCCATCAGTGGTGTGTACCTGAGGGAATGAGCCGGGCACTGTACCTGAATAAAATTCCCAGGAAAACACCTGGCCACAGGAGGGCGCCACTGCTTTACACTTAGGAGAGACTATAACTGGCGTTAGAGCATCACACAACCCAGCCTCACACCTCCACACAGGGTGAACGAGCAGCAAACGTGCCTGGTTGAGTGTGCAATGCGTCCAACGCAGCAGGGCCCTCATGGGGGAAACAGGGAGGGTGTTTTGGGGTAAAAGGGGGAAGCAGTGCACTGGCCACAGCACAGCAGTTAGTTAGATGCAGGAGAGAGGGGAGGGAGGTTTAGGAGGATCCGCACACTGCAGGGTGGAGGGATGGGAAGGGGAGGGTTGTACAGCTCCAAGCAGAGTGCATGATCGGAAGCACAGATACTGTTAGAATAATGTACTTTGTGTTACAGTGAGAAGGTGCTGCGGTGCTTTAAGCTGTTTCTAGAGGGCTGCTTGTGCTCATCATTCCAGCAGCTCACAGGATGTTGGGGAGTAAATGGGGGTCAGGTTGGGCTGACGAAGGGGTGAGGGAAGGGAGGTCAGTGGAAGGTTAGAGAGGGGTTGAAGACAAAGGGGACTGATGTATTCCCCCCCCCACACCACCCCAATTTGAATTCAGTAAAACATAGAATGCATGTCTACCTATTTAAACGCAATAAGTACCAACATTCGCCGTTATTGTAGTAGTATTTAGTAATATTTTACTTTACAAGTCTGTACTTTCCTAATAATTCACAAGATATTCATTATATTGAATATTGATATTATTGATATTAATTATTTAGAATGTATCGCACCAAGTGTACAAATTAAGCTTTATATAATATATATTTACATAGCACTTTTCAGGTATAAGCACAAAGTGTTTTCCATATTAAAGGATTTACGGAATAGTAATTAAGAAATCAAATGTAAACAATGATCTCATGTAAAGTAGAGTGTCTCTCTGAGGCCTATAAGCAGCACCAAATGACGTAGTTCTTTTCAGGAAGCTTCCTAAGAAATTATCATCGCTAATGTAATAGTCTGTTTGTTTTGCTTCTGTACTGTGATATCCAGCACTTTGACGCATCCTGAACTGTTAACTGTAATTGTGCAGTGGAGTTTCTAAAGAGGCAGATCTGTTACACAGCACCTGCAGAAGTGTGAGACGATACGTCCTGCACATTACTTTCCTTCCACATTTGATACAAACACTTGTATTGGGGTTGTTTTTCTACATCTACACACGTCTTCCCTTCCCTTTGCGCAAATAAATCAAGGTACCCTCATCCATCTTCCTCCTCTGGCATCGTCTTTGACCCCCATCTCTTGACCCTTCAAAACCTTCCTCCTAATCCCTGAACCCCGGCCCCAGACACATCAACCCTTCAAGCAGCACCAAAAGCACCCAGGGAACCAGTGCACAGTCAGGCTGCAGCAGGCAAAGAGCAAATAGGGAGAAGGAGGTGGAGAAAGATGTGCACACTCTCACCTATGTACTGTCCATTGAAATAGCCCTCACAGTCACAGTCCTCTGTAGGGAGGCAAGCAGGGAAAAGAGGGGGTAAGCACATGGTAAGAGACCTGGAAGAGTTAAGGAGTAGGGCAGGTGGAGGAGTTAGAGGGGGGCAGGCCAGGGGCACTGGAGAGGGCAGCAGGCAGGCAGACAGGAGGCGAGAGTGGAGGAGCAGCCAAGAGATAATGACGGAGCGCTGTTGGAGGCAACAGCCACTAACGAAGGCTTGATGAAGAGATTTGACATCACGAGAGGAGTGAGGAGGAGAGAGGAGAAAGGTGGCTCTCCTTCATCTGCAAAGGAGCCAGCTGTGACCCCACCCCCCCACACACACATAAACAAGCATCCCCAAAGATGTACAGCTGAGGAACAAACTGCCGCACACACAGTAACCCACAAACTCAACAGCTCCAAAAACAAAAGGCAAGTGTTCTCCTATGTCTAAATTCTGTGCTTTTTTCAAACCCAGTGTGTGACGATATGCAGTCATTTTTTATTTAAAAATAGACAAAAACGTCTCCCGCGGCACAGAAACAACATAAAAACAGCAGCTGAGACTGCAGCAGAGTGAAGATGGGGAGGGAAAACGGAACACAAGATTGGATGAGGACTGAGGATGACGCAGAAGAAAAGAGCAGCTATTGTTACATTTGACAACCTCCAGTCTCCAGGGATGCTGTTCTGCCTGCACATCACCTGGTGCCCCCCCCCCCCCCACACACACACACACACACACACACACACACACACACACTAGGCAAAGAAT
>JAVQJF010014939.1:0-19517 GCA_036023855.1 Gadopsis marmoratus | reverse complement strand
TTTTGTGTTCTGTCAACATGGTTTGGACGCTGCGCCCCCTGTCTGTTCACTCTGTCACAGCACTGCTGCACCGCGCTGCTGTCAGCGTCTCTGGGCTGAATGAATTTAGCCCAAATGCCCCCTTGATGCCCAAATCAAGGGGGCGTGCCACGACGCCTGTCACTCACTTAACACGAATCTGATTGGACGCTGATGCCGCTGAGTTGGGGCTGTAAAAAATAAGCCCATTTCAATATATCCTGAGTTTTTCTTTCTATTTCCTCTGTTTTTCTTGTGACTATTTGGTTCTGTTGCTCCTCTAGGTCCCACCAATTTGAAGACAATCTGTTTTAAGATTTTTTACAATTATTTTATTATATTTATTGTAAAGGACAGGGAGGGCTGAGCCCTGCTAGCCCATTGATATCAGCCGCCCCTGGGTCCTTGAATGTCATAATGTAGAAGCTGAATGAATACCGGGTAAATCTGCAGTCAATCACAGGATCAATTGCAAGGTAACCAAATAGACACGCTCACAAACAACAATGCTCAGATTCTCACCCTTAAGCATTTTACAGCTCTCGGTTCACCTGACCTGCATGTTTTTGGACTATTGTACAAAATAGAGACATATACAGGGAGCTGAAGCTGTAAAGACGTCATGCATGCTGATCATTCAAGTTTCTCTTCATGTCATTATATTACACTCCCCATTTCCTCTTTTTACTTCCCATTATACACCAGCGGATTCTGTACGTGTCATGATCTGGGCTGGGTTTGGTTTGCTTCCCCTGGGTTTTCTAGGAGGTGAGGCTGGCTGTCTCATCATACACACTTGGCCGTCATCTCCTCATCACACACCTGCTGCCCATCCCGTCTCATTAAGCCACAGCATATCTACACGGGCCATCCAGAGGGTTCCAGCACCAGAAGTGGTAGTACTGCGTGCTGCTCTTAGCTTTAACAAACTGCCAAGCGACATGTTTTGTTTGCTCCTTATAGCGGCGTGCGTTCCCGACGTCTCCTCCGGGTGTTCTCGCCTTCCCCGGTTCCGGACCACAGTCAGCCCTTCCACCTCCTCTCTTCCAGCCCAGCCCAACGAACTCTCCTTCCTCCTGCAATAAAAAGACTTTTGTCAACACTCATCACAACTGCCTGTGTCTGCTCCTGGGCCCACCGTCCTCACAGCGCACAACAGTAAGTTTCTATCTGCTGCATTTTATTTTTATATTTCCTACATCCCCCCCCCCCCCTCCAATCTGGTCCAGTAGAGCTCATCAGCGTGTGTGGAGGAGTGTCTCCTGTTCCCCCTGTCCTCTCCCTCTCCAGGAGCATCAAAAAGAGGAGGACCCACGCAGGGTGTTTGAAGAGCCCACCGACACTCCCCTATGGGTGGTGACCTGGCAGATGCTCAAAACACACAACTCTATCTAGGCAGGAGGAGCATCCTTCTCATCTGCTTTTGTACGCCTGCTACTGATTTCCCTTGCAGCCATGAACCAGACATTAGTTTCAACTGCATTGCCGCTTGTAGATTTGTATTCTTGCACACAACATTGTTCTATCAGTCGAGGCCATTCATTCTTGCGTTTATAGTACAACCTTCAGTCTAGGTGTTTGTTTTCTGTTTTTGCACATTTTTAGATTCATTTGTACTCCTCCAGGCTTGTAGTTTGTTACCGTAAAAATGTCAATTCGCCCCATTACGAGAAGACGTATGTTTCTCCCGTATCTCTCGGGATATCTAAAGATGAAGATATTTGCATTTATAATCTCTAGTGGTATCTGGAAATGAAGAAAGCTGGTTTTTCATATATCATTCCACAATTACTAACGCCATTCGTAATTTGTGATGCTACCAGCATTTATTTATTTCAGAACTGAATGACTAACCCCACCTTTAGATGCTTAATTTTGATTTAACTGGGTCCTCAATCTATGGAGTTCAGTGAATTCAGTGAATTTGTGTTTAATTTCAAAGTGGGAAAGATGTTTTTCTGAAGAGACAGAGTAGCTCGTCACCCCTCGATTAGAACACATACATTCACCAACCATAGAGTCTACTCAGTAACCTATGCATGTAAATATATGGTTTAAATAAGATGCTGTTGGTTGCAAAAACAGTCATTCCAGGTTGTATTAAATGAGGTAGAACGACTGAACCTACTGATGTTTCCTCTAGTGCCAGCATGAGTTTCAGATTGGACGATTGGAGAGATTATCAGAAACGTTTGTACAGGAATTCATGTCCCCATGGCTGAATTGTAACTTAACCTTTGCGCATGTAGACTTAATTGAGGCTTCTTCTCTCAATAACTGCATGTCATACTGGGTTTTTCCCCCATCAAGAACATGAAGTGCAATACTGTTTGCTGCCAACACAGAGACACTGTATTGTCAGGAGTTTTTCAGTAGTTCACCCATCATAGCATCACACAGCTGTGGTCCCTGCCATGCTGATTGTCTGGCCTTTAGCTTCCCGGGTGGCAGCATTGAAGCTTTGACCTGCTCTGTCTCGCTGTACTCCACCTGCTTGTTCAGTCTGCCTCTATCTGCTCGACAGCACTCACCTCCTCCGACAGGCCTCCCAGAACGTCAGCTCCTGAAAGACAGGCCTTCCTCCCTCTCTCTCTTTAATTCTTTATCTCTTTCCTTCTCCCAATTTTTCCATTGCACCTCTGTATCCCTTTCACTCTGCCTGTCCATCTATCAAAGCCAACTCCTCTCCCAACTCCTGCGCTCTCATGTCAGCGAGAGGTGAAAGAGGTGTCTTACAGTAAAGAAGAACCTGCAGCTTTGTTTCATATTACGCCTCACAGGGTGCTGTAGCTGTCTGTGGCTATCAGCCTCTACTGCCTCCCGCGAAACCTTTTCTCCGCCTCACACAAATACCTTTCTATTACTTGTTGGTACATCCCCAATTCATCCATTCAGTGATTTCAATATGTAATGGCAATATACCATGAATATAATATGTAACTTGGAAATTAAGACTGTTTTATACGTATATTGTATAATTAATGTCAGGCGTAGGGATCGACCCTACAAATGACATTGTGATGTAAAATTATTTTCTTGGTTTAATTAAAGCTTTACTCACAAAGCCCTTTAAATTAATTAAAAGCACTGATAAAGTGATAGCAAATGACAGTACTAATGTGAATCCTAATTCTCTATGTTTTTAGGGGTTTTGTTAATAATCTTAGAAAGCTGGAAACAAAGAGGCAATAACCTTAAACGTTGAAGCCAGTACCCAAGTGTCTCAAATTGCAGTTCCTTCAATGGCCACTAGATGCTGGCGCTACGATAAATTCTAACTAGTGAATTGAATGGGGAAACCCTTTGTCACTTAAAATACAATCGATATCATTTTCACATTATAATAACCGTCCAGCATACTGTTATTCATGTGGTCTGAGAGAAAACCTCGATTTAAGCCCCTCCTCATTGCGCTATCTTTGATAAAATATCCTAAACTCCAGGTTCACTTCTTTGCTTTTTTACAGAGCTTTCGATTTCTTCAGTGGATGAGACAGTTTGTCAGTAGTTAGGCCCTTGTATTGCCAGAGAAATGCAAGGCGCACTGAAGGCGTTATCAGTCATTGGTCGCCTGTTGCGGTCTGACCAGGCGATCTTCACTGTCTCACTTCAAAACTGGAACTACATTAAATTTTTGTTAACTCATGCTGTGTGCCAAACAAATGCAGGTATCCTACAGTGTTCCCTGTCCCTACCTGAACACTGTGAGTCCCATTCTGTCATACATGGCTGTCAGATGCGTTTCTACTAAGCAATGTGAACGGACCCTTAATCAGCTGAGGGATGCACTACAAATTTGGACACTTTGCATCTTGTTTGGTTTGCAATTCAGCAGGGAAACAGAAAACACAGCTCTGTTTTTACCCTCTTCATTTACAGTGATCCTACTTCCCCCGAGCAAGCTATTACAGTTCCATGGTTGTATTTCATTAAAGAACAACATTCTTAACAGGCTCATTGTATCTTTGTGTGTGTGTGCGTGTGTGTGTGTGTGTGTGTGTGTGTGAAGCAGCGCATGACCATTATACTAGTGTGTGTGATTCCTGCGTTTGTTCAATCCCTTTATCTAGTGATCAAAAAGGGACTGCGTGCCCATGCTGAAGGGGGTCGGCCCAATGAAGGAAGGGAGAGGGTCTCTACACATGTAATCCTTGTCAATGAATTTAGGCAATCTTTTTTTTTCTTTAGTAATGAATATTTCAGTAGTTATTGCAGCGAGCTACTCGTGCGAGTCTCTCTTTTCACTACTCCCTTTGCTCATAAGTGAATCACTCATCTAATGATTTAATTAATAGCATTGTATCCACAGATGAAAAGCTTATATTTAATCAGCAAAATGGAGTGAATTGAGATCAGGGGCCCTGACTGTCATCAAAATGTGCTTGAGGTCCCACTTGCTCACTAAGCCACTTTAAGCCCTGGGACACCCATACTTAATTGAGAGTTAATAAATAAATGTGGTTAGAGTAATCCCTGGATCCAGCCCCTCAGAGCTCCCAATCTCTCTCGCTCTCTCTCTCTCTGTGTGTGTGTGTGGGTGTGTGGGTGGGTGGGTGTGTGTGTGTGTGTGTGTGTGCGTGCGCACACATACATGCACACCCTGGCCAAGCTCCCTATGCCACTACAACTGTGCCAAGGCAGGCTCTACTGTCGTGTGCCAGATACTGGTTTATTTACCTGAGATGTCCCCCGTGTCACTGCAAGTGCCATATGTTAGCTCCCATGACAATTGGTCCCAGAATGCACCTTCTCCCTTCCCCCCTCCAATTTTAGTCACATACAATACTGTATATTCATTAAATAAATCTTGAGCAAAGACTGGAGAACGAGACTTGCACAATTAAGTTTGATGTTCTGTGTTAACTTTAGCCTGGCCTGTTGGAAAGCCAGGTGGTTTGGTTTCTCTTTAATGTAAAATGTTTAAAGTGTATGTAACCTGACTGATACTGAATATTTGAGGCCGATACTGATATCAATATTTGAGTTAAAAAATCAGATAATGATATATTGTCCAATAGTAGAAGTTTTATAATAAGCGCATACCATAAGCAAACAAGGATATGGATTCTTTAGATTTGTTTATTTACAGAATTACTACATTGTCTTGTTACATCATACTACAAATACACCGATACAGATATACATACATACACATATACAGTATGAACACATACATTCAATATATCGATGATTTATCGGTCTAGCTCTAGTACATAACTTTGCTGATCATCAAGAAAATGTATAGATTTCTGAGTGTAAGAAAAAATTATGTCAAACTAGCGGAGCAGGTACTGTTTTTCTTAACCTTGTCAAAATACATACTGTATATATCATGGGTTTACCTGCAGCTATGCTCCTCATCTGATTAAAATAGTTAACATAAATTCATGTAAATATAATTTTTAATCGGACGCTCATTTTAATTGAAGTCCACCAATACGAGGCATTAGAAGAATTAAATTGGTTATTATAATTTAATAAATTACTAAATAATTTAGAAGTAAAATTTTCGATGAGATGAGTAGAGTTTTGACTTGTTCTACCAGTAGACAACAAATCCCCCTTTTTCACAGCAGATATCTTGACTTGTCGTGGTTGGAAAGGCACAGGTGTTTTACAATCAATAACTGTTCTATTCAAGTGTCACAGAAAACCAGTAAGACCGTGTGACAGCGAGCCAGTGTGCACAATACGAGGACCCTGAGACTGAAGCAGCTACATGGAATTCAGCCATCATTAGTTTTATTGTTTACATCTGTGCTTTTCCTTCTGTGACATGTCAAAAATGCTGTCAGCCATGACTTCCTTGTTAAGTGAAAAAGACAGTTCTTAAATTCTGGGACTCCAACTGAAGACAGATGCTTGTAGCTTGTACTGAATTTGGGGCACGGTGGGGACCCATTCTTTGCTGGTATGAATTTGCTGGTATGAAAGGGAAGGAAAAAGAAATGGAGAGAGAGAGAAATGTGTGTTTAGCTAAGCGAGGGGCAGCCCCTGGTCCGTTGCCCATCATTTATTGATAAAGGCCCTGGAAAATGCGCGGGAAAAAAAAACTAATGAAATTATCAACGTTGTTGAATTAATGATGAATGGGAATAAGAAAAGGCTGGGCTCTCTGTGGAGCCACAGAGGAGCGCTGCTTCATTAGCCATGCAGTCTCATCACATCCTCTTTTGGAGCTGCAGACACGGGGGCGCTCCACTCTCTACTCTCCTCACCATAAGGACCTGCCTTTGCATTCCATTCAAAAAAAAAAAACTCCCATCTTACCTCATTCCCTCCGCCCCTACCTCTGCTTTTTCTTTTTTGCCTATTGAAATTTTTTTTTTTGTCTTCTCTATTACTTCACCTGCCAACCCCACCCTCATCGCTTTTCAGAAGACGGGAACTCTTCGGTGACTAATTTCATTTATCATTTCCTTAAGTTTTTCTGAAGATGAAGAGAGAAAGCTCTGACCCGATTCCAGAGGCACTCGTGGTCAGGGAGCACACCTCTTTTCCCTGCCTGCTTTCTTTTTTTTGTTCTCCAGCTCTCCCTCCTGACTGCCTCTCTGTGGATATCATTCCTGATTCTGCACATGCAAATGATATGGGAGGGAGAGAGGACGGGGGGATCCGTTTGGATTTATTGGCCCGTCCTCCTCCTCCTCCTCTTCCTCTTCCTCTTCCTCCTCCTCCTTCTCGTCTTCTTCTTTTCCCTGGGTGGAGTAGGAGTGGTCTGGCGAGCTGAAGCACGCTGAGAAATCACGGGCATGGGGTCTCATTAGGTAAGCAGAGGCCAGGGCAGCAGGGCTTCACCCAGACACTGATTATTCTGAGAGTAATATCTGGAGGATCACCTCAGCTATACATCTGATTAGACACACTGATTATTCTGAGAGTAATATCTGGAGGATCACCTCAGAAATACACCTGATTAGAGCTACTGTCTCTTATAGTTCAGAGCCCTCTTTGACTCCAGAAAATGAATTAATCTTGTCTGCTGTGTGGGATTGTGTTTGAGCTTTTTTCAGTTAAAGGAACAATTTTGCCTCGTCTGAATAGATTATTTTGTTATTTCTAAAGCGTGATAGAGCATTTAACGCTCTTGTTTCTCCTGTTTCCTTGTAGTCACTCCTCTTCATGACTCCCAGCTGCTCTCTTCTGGTGAGGCCTTCCTGTTTCTATTATCTGCAGACGAATGCACTAAATGATTGTTCTGCCACATTTGATAGACACACTAACTATCTGTTAGCGCAGTATTTGCTTGAATTCAGTGTACAACAGAATGAGTGACTTTACCGTGGTTTTAGGCTCTTTGCATTACCCCGAATAGATCACCCTGTGTGCATGTAGCCCACTCATAAAAATTGATGACACAAATAACCGCGCATGACAGACAGCAGTGACACGCATAATATAATGTGCAGTCCTTTACATGATAATCTGATCTGAGAGGGATTCAGTTATTTAATAACACGACAGACTATCATTAAAACTAATTGTGTGTGTCAACGCAAGCTCACAGTCTGAGCTGCGAGGTCACAGGTGTAATGTTATGTTTTGAAGTCTCGATCCCTCCCACACACACACACACACACTCCCCCTCTCCATCCGCTGGTTCTTTTCTTATGAATTGCCTGAATTGATCCTCATACAAATTAGGTCTGTCCTCAAAGGGCTCCATCAATACATTGACTCCTTTTATGAGGGTCATCAAACAGCCATTACTGGGCATCAGGGGGTCCCGTTTGGGGAGAGACTGCCCAGGGTGACTGATGAGCCGGATGGGGATGGCTCGTCTGGGGGCCTGTAGCAAAGCATCGGGGTGAGGGGGTGCTTATTGAGTGTTAGATTCATTAGTAAAGCAACGCCAAATTAATTTGCTGTGCAACAGAGCTGTAACTAAGAAAACCTGCTACTACCTTAGTTGGTTTTCTGTCTTGGAAACCAGCTTTTGAATACTTTAAACATAATTTTCATCTGTCAGGAAAACATATGATCCTCTTTCAGTGTAATTAGGGTGTTTTTAAATTTCTGGTACAAGGGGAGGTACACATGTGCTGAGTTTATTGTTGTTCATTAACATGCAAGTCATTTGGTAACAGAAATGACCAGAAAAGTAGAAATAAAACAGATTTGCTGCTGCACGAAGTCATAAATTGCATCTTTTAAAAGCTCCATTCATTCATCTGGTCTGATCCTGCTACTTGAATGGCTCTCTCAGAGCTTTGACTTGTATGTCTTAATTATTGTTGAGTGTTTGTGACACTAAAAATTATTCCTTACAAGCCTGGCATAAGGTTTCAGCACAGTTGATTGTTGCATTAGCAAAGGCCGAGCTAGCATTTTCCTGTTTCCAAAAACAAGAGAAAAAAAAAAAAAAATCTAACAAACAAAACGCTTAAAATGTGTGATATTTTTATTCATGACAACAAAACATAATGTTGAAGCGCCAACAATAGACGAGCAGCGGAATAAAGCCCTGGAGTATTCCCCATGGTTGCTCTCAGGTATTACGAAAGGATCTTTGAAACTGAACAGAGACGCAGCAGGACGTAAACAAACTGTCTCTGCTGTCAAACGCTTGCTTCAAGAAGTGTCAAAAGTTCAGACTTTTCAATTACAGCAGTTTTAATATGCATGCAAGCCTCCCCTGACTGATTAAAATGCACCATTTTAAGTCTAATTGTTCAAGAAAACTGTGTTTTATGTTGCTGCAATGGTAATAACTAATGATAGATGCATAAAATTTGCATACATTTCCCAGACCAAGAGAATATCTGATCATTGTGCCATAGAGAATTGCTCTAAGTTAGGAAGTTAATTTCATTATCTCCTCCTCCTCATTTAAAGCCCGCCACTTTACAATAATTGGAAAACAGAATAAAAGATTAGCTTTTGACTGGATGACGGGCATTATTAAAGTGTGATGGAATGTGAGTGTTACAGAGCGGGTACCAATTACAGCAGCCAATCTCAGACGACCAGCATCAGCCATTGATGGTGGTGGTTCAATCTCTTCATCTGCCGTACAGTACCATCAGGGACCCACTGCAGAGACCTCTGCTCCAGCTAGCAGGCTAATTGTCAATTCTGCTTAAGTCATAAGGAGAGCTATTTTACCAGGACTTTGGAGAGAAAGTGAACTATAAAATTAAAGGGGGAAAAAAGTCAAAGTGTAGTATGAATGTAGAAATGAAGTTCAATGAGAAGCACAGAGAGACTTTATGGAATAATTTGAGATAGATGACTGGGGGGGGGGGCGTCTTTTGGAAATAATATTGCAAAAAGAATGACTATGAACTTAATGAAATGTGTGTTAAAATTGCCAAAAGTTCAATATTCTAACCATTGTATGCATATTCCATGTAAGTCTACATTGGGGTGAAGTAGAAAATTCCTCATTATGTCATTGCTTTAGTCACATTTACAGTTACAGTGAGTCAGTCACAGCAAAACAGGTCAGAACATTTGCAGGGGTTTATTCAAAGTCAGAGTATCCATTATTAGAAAAATAAATAAATTCTGTATCCGTGTAGGCCTAAAACAACCTGATCTGTCTTAGATAAAAAGGTTACAGTTTGTACTCCAAAAAGCACAATGCGTGAAAATTTAGAAACCCTATAACTGTTCTTACTAATGGATTCTAATCATTGGTAAATTATTTATTAACCATAAATAAGGACATCAGTTACAATTTCAAAACCCTTCATATAGGGTGCATTAAAAATTGTTACCATAGTGTTCATATTGATTGACAAAATTTGTATCATAAGTCTCCTCATAAGTTTTTCTTTACCACGTGAAAACTGCGCAGTGGAAATGTCTGGTTTGGCCTACAAAAACATTACAGTTACATTACAAGTCTAATTATTTTGGAGGTTTATCAGCCTGCATTTCAGTTGCAGGACAACGATAAAGCAGAAAAAAATAACCATTTTTGTATGCTGTATGTATTTGTGCTATTTTCCTGTTTGAAGATGCCACTGTCACTATCAAATGGAAAAGTATTGTATTTATTTCCTTAATAATGTTGTGTCAAATATACTGATTCTGGAGTCAGTATATTTGACATCACCATCATCAGTCAATCAATCAACACCATTCTTTGTTCTCCACTTCTTTAATTCAACATAATTAGATTCGTAAGTAGGACAGAATGGTAGAAACCTGCCGATCCACACACACAAACGCAGACAATCTAGCCTCATGAAAAATGATGTGGCCCTTTGTTGTCAAACTCTTCATACAGAAATCGCATATTCATGGGGGTGTACTTAAGCCATTTCTGCTGGCATAAGCATGCAGCGCAGCAGCGGCGTTCTGAAATGACTGTCGTTTTCTGCCGCTGTTTGCAACTTAACCTACCTCTCTGTTTGAGAATGTGGCATCTTGTTTTTTTTTTTTGATGCCTTGCACTGCATCACGGCCCCATCTCAGTAAAGTCTTCAGGTTTAATAGTGGCTCGGAGGCCTGTGGTAACGCAAGGCGCTTCCCGACTATACACTAAACTGCAAGATTTGCAGTTTATTCACTTGACATCATTTTGTTGTGGAGTGGCAGTGGACAAACAGAACTGCTTTGAATTAGTGCACCGCCGCTACAGTGGTGAACTGGTGTTTACCGTCTTATCTTACAGATGTTGAATGCAGCTCACTATAGAATAAAGAGTGCGCTTCACACAAACCAGCCTCGCTCACCTGAACTCAGACATCTATATTTCATCACGTCTCCAGACTCCCCTGCACCCTTATTTTAGCCAAGACCATGTTAAATCGAATGCTTGCATCATGAAATTCTAAAATTCTCCTTTACTGAAAGCCAGAAAATAGGACATTATGCTACATATTTGTGATAAATTAGCTGCTACTATGTGATATCTAGATGTGATATCTGTCTATGAATAGTTTTCTATAAATTGGCATTTATGTAACATGATTTCTCATTAGATTCAAAGAACCTGTCTGTTGGATATCCATAGGCCTCGCATGATGTTAAAATGGGTTAGCCACTCTGTCCAAAAACGTTTTGAGCTCAAAAGGAGATTTTCCAAAGTGGAATCAGCAAAAATCCATATGTACTATCATGCAGGAGACACAAACAAATGTTTATCCTACTGTTGGAGTATGAGGTTTTATTTCTCCGGTGAAGAATTATCCACCTGCTGTCAAGCCTCTTTGATCCTCAGTAGGTTCAACATTTGCCGTTTCCATTAAATCTTGTCTTTGGAGGAGCTGCCAATAGAAAGACGGGCTATTGAGGAGTGATGTCCCAGACCTGCAGGACTTGGCCCCTTAACACCAGGACACACAAACACACACACCTCAACAAGGAAACACTGTCTGAGGACAGAGAAAGAGTAAGACTCACACTGAAATGACTAAATCTTTGAAAGAAAACACTTAATACAGTAGATGCAGTTGGACATATTAAGATAGACTTGAATGAGAAGGTGTAGCGATGTAGTGTAGAATGAACGGACTTTCATTATGTATATGACAATATTCAGTCTCTTCGGGTTCTGGTTTAATCACTGTAAGTGTTGTGCCCTTCAACAGCGGGAATAGTAATGGGAGAAGGATGAAGAGACCAACTCGTCTTCACTCACCTGTATTGAATTACATTTTAATGAATGCAAACTGGACAACAGTCACCACGACTACCGTATCTTTTTAACTTTCTAAATTATCTAACTGATCTTTTGATGGCTCTTACAGTGACAATAGATGCTTGAACTTTACAGCAAAAATATGTGACGCTAACAGCGACTAGCTTAAATGATAGCAATGGCAGTCGGACTCTACGGCGGCGCCATGAGGTCTCCGGAACTAATACACACACATATACTACCTGTGACACAAGTGTAAAGTCAATGAAGTAATAATGATTCACTTGTGGTTTATAGTTTAACAATCTAGAAGGAACTGACCAAATGGACTGACTAGATAATAGTTACATTACAAACCTGCCCTGCAACTGAAGTTCCTGATAAAGGAAACATAAAACTGGGAAACTCAACTTAATTTATGAGAGTTGCACATGATGTGTATCTGCATGTGCAAAGCAATTTGTAATTTACCCATATCAGCCAGACCATGAATTACCTTAATTAGAAACACCACCCCGAGCTCTTTCTATTGATCGCCCAGCACGCTAAATCAAAAGTAATGTTGGACAGTTACTCGAGAACGCCATCGCTGATTAATCAGCCGCTGCTCAATCATTACTCTTTTAAAGAATTTCCTCTTCTTTTAACACGTCTTCCTTTTCACACCAGCATTTTTGTATTTTTAATTTCCTTTTCCCTACGCCTTATTTGATGTTTTGTAACTTTTCATGTGTTGCCAGCGGATTGCTGCCTTTAAAAAGGAAATGCTTCTCTTCTAGGGTGGCAAGGGTGTCTATGCATATGAATATTTTCCATTGATGAATACGATACACTGCCATGGCGCCTTTGATCGTTTCCTGTTCAGGTCCTGAGTGATGTCATTATAGTGGGACGCCGACCCTTTGCAAAACATCCCAATCCACAGCAGAGAGGAGCAAACATTAGAGCCCTTTGACGTCCTCTGTGTTTAATATTACAGGGCTGTTTACTGAGGAGGGAGTTGGTTCTCATGTCCACGAGGGAGCCCAAATACGTTTAAGGTCAAGCCATCTCCGTTCCTCTTCAGTCAACTTCAGGATCTTTGATAACTTGTTGTTTTTGACTGTGCTGTTTTCAATCGTGGCCAGGTCTTTATAATGCATGAGGACATTACATAATTATGAACAGCTTGGCAGGAAAGTCAAGGCAGTGAAGGAACTTGTTAGACACTTTCAGAGAGAACTTCGTGTTCTTCAATGTACCTTAAGGTTAAAGGAAGAGTTTGACAGGCCCTCATTCACTTTCTTGCAGAGTTAGATGAGAAGGTCGATACCATTCTCATATCTGACAAGACTCCGGGAAGTCACTGCGTTTGGCTGGTAAATAATCCCGCACATAAACCCCGTAAAAAAACAGAACTTTTCATTTAACACTTTGGTTTTTGTAAAGATTAAATTCATGAAATATAACATGTTAATTGGTGAGGTACTCGTAGGTGGATTTTTATTAATTTTGGAGAGATCCATCTTAGCAGTTTCCCCTTGTTTCCAGTCTTTATGCTATGCTAAGCTAACCGGCCAATCTAACTGTCGCAAGGAAACGAATAAGTGTATTCTCCAAAATGTTAAACGCATCTCACAATGTATTAACCAAATATGCTTTTATACTTGCAATAGTACTTTTAATACTTGATGTTTAGACTTGAAATATCCCTCCTAACCTACAGTAAAGGTGCAAAACCTTTGCAAGTGAGAGGCCTCTATTCTGTTTTGAAAAAATGTTGCAGGTGTTGAAATGATCTAACAAAGGCTGCTGCCGGTGGAGGTGGGAGGAAGTGAGGGAAGCTATCGAACTTGTGTCCTGGTTTCCCTACTGGATAATGATCTCTTGAAAGTGTGTGTTTTTTCCTCTTCTTCCAGTAACAGTGTGTGCGAGATGAAAGATAGTTCCGGGTCTAGTGCACCAGCGCACATCTGACTGAGGCAGGTGTTAGAAATGTAGATGGCTGGCGGAGACTAAAGACAATACAAATTTGAAGTGAAAATGCTACTGGCACGCCTCCTCTGTTCTTAACACGTGAAGCCCCAGGCCGATCAATTATTCATCCTATCGTGCGTGCGCGTGGCATAGTGTTAGTTCTGTAGTCGGAGAGGAGGTGTCTGTTGCACTTAAAGAGTGAGCGCCACGTCGCTTGGCAGGCCCAGGTCTGTCAGCCTGTCTCTGTCTGTCTCTCTGCCTCTCTCTTACACACACACACACACACACACACACACACACACACACACACACACACACACACGTAAAAAGCCCTTGTTCTGCCTGAGCCTTTTTAATGATAGGATCAGGGGCGAGAATTGGTGGCTAAAGTGCAGCTCCAGTTATTTGAAAACAGGAGAAAAGAAAGAGAAACATAGAGCAAGAAGAGTGTGAAAGAGAGAAAGATGGGGTGGGCGAAAAAAGGGGGAGGAGGTGGAAGGGGGTGGGGGGGGTGCTTTGTACACTGGGGGTATTTTTCAAAGCAGTGCAGACTTGAAGCCATTGGGAGGCTCCTTTGACTTTAATCTTGGCTGCTTCTTTGAAAATTATGACCGAGGACCACGGTTGCTTCATTAAAAGACATGTTCTGTTTCTTGTGTAGTTCCAGCCAGATTTTCCTTTTGTGCATGTGAGGCTGATTTCAGCTTTCCACCCTTCCAGCAGCCTCCTTAGCACCTTGCCGTGTTAAGGGCCACTCACTTTGGATGTGTGTATGTAAATACACCGGTCAGTGTTAATTGAGAAGCAGAAAGTTGATTTCCTCTTGCCTCTTACCTCCTGAAGTACCCACTTCACTGTGCTGTGCTCATCATCGTCCGTGTCTACGAGCTATTGTCATTTGTTACATGGCAATGAGAATTTGTGCAATCCCACAAATGCGACGGAAATCTTGTACTATGGGTTGGGCCATAATAAGAGCAGTGTGTAAAGTCCTGTGTGCATTTGGTAACTGTCCTCTCTATAAAAACTGAGCTGGAGGAAGTTGGGCTAGATGGGTGAAAATGCAGTAAAGTATTTGACTTAGACGCCAGAGACAGGGGTTCGTGTCCCTAACCTCTTGCTCGAACAGAACTAGTCTGTATGACGTTTTGTCTGATAAAAGTGTTTATAGTAGGACGGCAACTCTTAAAAGGCAAAGGGCAAAGCCAGCCTTTATAGAGACAAGGTCAGTGCAATATTGTTTAAATATGGGGATAACTGCACGTTTTCAGATAATCTCTCCTGGAAGAGAGTGACAGAAAGTGACAGAAACAGTTGTGTGAAAAAAGAGCTGTAGATTCCAACATCCGATACATGTAGGGGAAGGAGAAGGTTTGCAAAGCTATCTGGCCAACCCGACAAAGCAGTTCTGCAAGTAGTTTTAGTTGCCTAAAGTTAAACATACCTTAACCACAGGGGGGGACAGATCAGGAAATGCTTAAATTCTTTGTCATTTTGGGAAACCCTGACCAGGATTTTTGCCATTAAGTTAATTGGGTTTATTGGCTTTCTGGGCTTAGATTTACTGGATAATGTTAGTAGTTAAATCCTTAGGAGACATTATACCTGTACTGTCCTTTTTTGCCCGGTGGCATCATACATTTTTGTATCGGACGATTCTTGTTTTGCAAAAGAAGAAATAGCGTAAATATAACATTTCTAACTTTACAATTATGGAAATTACGTAAAGTACCACGACGCGGCAAAAATAAGACAGCACTTATTCCTGTCGACATCTCCTGTCAGAGAGGATTTCATACAAAGTACAGAGATATTTTGGTTTAAAGAGTTGCTGGCAGAAAACTATTAAAATGTTTTCACATAATGACACATTTTTATCTCCACCACCACATATTGTACTGTGAAGCTTTTTTTTAGTTACAAAAAGAATTTTAATGCTATGTGAAGATTAATGTTATTTATACTTGCACATGCCTCTTGCCAAGGTATAGATAACATTTGTCTAAATTGTGTGTTTTCTGTAAGCAAGAGTGCAAATTTGGTTTAGATGCCGAATCACAGATATCAACCAACATGAAATATTGGTGAACTAACTCATCAAAAGTTTAAATTATTACAGTAATTAATGCCCACTGCTATCTGAATGCCTTTTTTTTTTCTCTCTACAACAGCTCAGGGTGCCATTGTGACAACATTGTTAACAAAACAAACAGAACAGATACACAAGATCCATTTAGCCGCTCACACCAGCTGGTTGCATCTCAACTGGTTTGTAGCAATACTGTACCACAAAAAAGGTCACTGCTTCACTATCTCTCCCTCTCTCCCTTTGCACAACACACTTTCACACACACACACACCCACACGCGCACACACACATACACCATATATTGTAGACGTGATCCAGTGGCAGTAGGAAATGAAGGCAGAGAGATGAGACCTGTGTGAAATGCCACACAAAGTACTAATCGATCCCTTGCTGTGTTCACATACTGTGAGTGCACAAATCAGGGCACAGCAAGCTGCCTCTAATGACCTGGAGCAGGACACACACAGTCACACGGTGTCACACACACACGCACATACAGCTGCAACACACAAAATATATATACTGTATATATGAATAAATGCAAACACATAACCTACCTGTACACAGGCACGGCGGTGCCGGATGTCGGCGGCTGAGCCAGAATCTTTTGCCCCCTGCTCCTTCATCATCCCTTCTCCCCGTCTATCAAGTGTTTCTATATGTGAATATACAGTTCACACAAACGTTGACTGGTAAATGCTTTATGAAGTGCCAGTTGTACAAATCATGCCACTGCAGTTCCCCAAAGCCCTGCCAGCAGGACGCATCTGTAAGTTGTGATCCTCTGTTAACCGTATGTGTTTTAAACATACTGTACATGCAGTATTCATGCTGTACCAGACTGTGAATGTACAGTGTGTGTGTGTATCTCAGATAGAAACTGACAGAGTTTGTTTGCTTCTGTGTTCACAAGCATGCTTGTTTGTGTGGTAACAGAGAAATGCCAAAAAGAAAACCATCCCAGTTTGCCATGTGAGCTTAAAGGATAAGTCTGGTGATATTTTAAATTTCTTCTTATTATGTTAATGACTTGATCCCACTAACAAGTATCGTCTGTGTAGCCAAAGCCTCTGATGTAGCTTATTCCTCTGTGCTATAGAGCTCCATTGTTGCCCAAGAAGAATTAAACCTACATCAGTGAGCGTTGCACTGGGTGGCATGTTCCTTTGTTAGGGTGAACATGGGCACTGTAATCTATTTTGACTTGATGCCACATACACCGTACTGCTGCCATAAATACTCACTAGAGCAAGTTATCGGCGGCTGAAAATAGTCCCCCGTGTTTTTTCACCGGCAGTCTATCATTCAGCCCATTATCATTACATGTGGATTTGTTTTTTATTTTTTTTAACCCAAAGTCAGACACTCCAAAACTACAATTTTTGTGACCAGAAACACACATGAACATGTATAGAGCGTCCATGATTCCTCAGTTCGCAGTGTAAACTTGCTTTCCTTATTAGAAGCAAGTACAGTTACTGTACAGTGCAACGAGTCATGGTCAGGCCTCTCACAAAGCTAGGTATAAATGTATTCAGTGTTTATCAAATGGACTCAAAAATTACAATTTTCACACTGTGGTAATAAAAGCCAAACTGTCCCTCTGTACGTGTACATGAAACAAACAAAGAGACATGCGGGGGCCCTTTGATCAGTCAGCCCGTAAACAAACCCTGATGCAGAAGCCCTGCAATTGGGTATGTGCAGATCAAACTGTGTCAAATCATCAGCGGGCGAATAATAAGCTCTTGTTCTCTGAAGGGCAGCAGTCACAGCAGCACCATCAATTAGACTCCAGAGTTTGTGTCTTTTTCCTTTCTACTGATCATGAGCTGAGCGAGTCAGACTCTGCTTTGTCTTGTACCATACCTTCAAACTTGGCTGTTTACATTATTGTGAAGATGATGGAGAAATGAATGCAGATTGTTTTTTTTTTTTTTGGAAAGTGCTGAATTCTGAAGGGGTTAAGTCACAAACACTGCCATGTTGATGGGTGGAAGTTGTGCCTGCTTTTTGTTTGTTTTAGTTGTTTTTTTATCATCACCTGACGTTTCCCATAGCAAGGGGGATGTTCTTGATGAGACATCTGTGTATGGCATATTTTAAGATATGGCTGTCCTGTCATTGTTTGGAATTGTTTATATTTTGTCCCGGATTGTACGGCCACATAGGTAGAAACGTTGCAACTATGGATGAAGTTTGCAACATCTCTTTTTCTTTTTTTCAGTCTGCTTCTTCTTGTTAGTGCATGCTTCACGCTGTGCACAAGAGTGTTACCCTCAAACAAGTCTGTCCTCTTTGTTTTGAGCTCTATGGGGACCCCCCTTGCAAAAAAAATAATAATAATGTTTTGGAAGGCAAGCCAAACCAATGTGTGGGAGAGAGCATGGAATCAATAGTCTTCTTTTCTTACTTGATTTAAATGAGGGCTACCAGCTCTGAAGTTCCTTCTTGCCATGTTCATCTTGAAAGAATGTGCGCTGGTTGCACCGACTCCAAAGCCCAGCACAGTTACCATTGGCATATTAATAATTTAATGCAAATAATCATTGAATATGCAGTTTGTGTGTGAATTTGAGCTGAAAGACAAAAGTAGAAAGTGGGGCCTCACATTGCGTTGAGGAAAATAAAGTGAGATGTTACACAGGCTTCTTTCTAGCGTCTCCACGGATGAATGCTGGGATGAATCCCCTCAAGAGCTGTACCATCTCATCTGGCATTCTCTGATTTAGATCCCATCAACCCATCTCATTTCACGCTGCCGTAATACGAGGTGTCAAAGTGTAATTTGACAAGATTTCTCCGAGTAAACAGGCTCTGAGTTTCACTCTGCGTTGTAATTGTGCCCTGAAAGTCCCCCTGGATAGCTGTGAACTCCACCTGGGGTATATTTACAGCGAGGCTGCTCACTGGATTAGGTGGTGATGGGGGTGTGCGCGTGCTTATGGTTGTGTATGGAGAGGTGATAGTTGGGATGCTAGTTTGTTAGGGGGTGTGTGGAGGTTAGAGATGGGTGATGTTGTTACACGTCACACAGACACAGAAATTGATATTATATTTAAGCATCTGTTCGCCGTGGTAGCTCTGAGGCTTCAACTCCAGCTCCATTCCCATAGTCCCATTAGGCTGTCAATAATTCATGTCAGGGATTTCATGGGATTCAGCAGATACTTTCACCGATATTGATGGCGAATTTCTTTTATTTACATGGGGCCTATGATGAAATAAGAAGCCTCACATAACTGTACTTAGTCTGTAGGCTAATTTCTGAAGGAGAAAACAGGGGATTGGTGATGCTGGTGGTGTTGAGGGGAGCAAAGCTTTGTACTAAGGGTACAGAGCTGTTATCACTCTCATTATAGGTCGCCATTATAAGTGTCCTAGTCTCTGGGTTTATGTGGTGGCAGACACTTTTTGGTTTGTACTTCTACAGTATGGTTGTCAGCCATGCTGGACAAAAAAAACGTATCTACCTTTTTTACATTCTGATATAGTTATATATACCAAACGTATTTGGCAAAGGAAATTATTAGTATATATGCATATTTCTTTTTAGGAGACATGGTTACTGAACTTACTGCTTCTTATCATCTTGCCAAGCACCTCAAGAATCACTGTTGCTGTGGTGTATATCAGCTTGTTGGTCACAGTGATGGTCGCAGTAGGTCTTCTAGTAGACTTTCAGAATGTACATCACTTAATCTTGGTAATCGGCTACAGAGGTTCCAGGTGTCCAACTTGGTTATGATCTTTATTCTCAGGTCAGCTGCTCTTGTGTTAAGCCTCTCTGCGTTGTATAGGCTTGTTGTTATTCTTGGGGCTTTATGATGATATCTCCCCCCTCACCTGACTCTGTCCTCCCCC
>JAVQJF010014935.1:0-20330 GCA_036023855.1 Gadopsis marmoratus | reverse complement strand
TTTCGTTTTGCTGTGTCAACAACTAACTAAGTAAGTAACTGATCTGAATAAAGCCAATGTAGGGAACTCTGGACGCCCTCCTGCACACGCCCTTACAACCACTCTGCTAATGTCTTATTAATGTATTTGTCTTGCCGTTTTCTTTGACTGTGGATCAACCTCAGTGGTTCTGATCCCTCAGCAGGCCTCTTCAAAAGCCCACTCAACGTGTCACACTACACGCTGCAAGTCGGTGGGGCGGTTGTCTCGCTCGCCTCGGTTGTGACAATAACATTTAGGATCACGCTCATGAAAAGCTTTTCACCATGTTGAGCATCCAGCAGTTTCCGGCTGATGAAGACAGTCAGGTGGTTTACCATTCTACAAATGTCAGTGAAATCCACATACACACTAATACAAATCATCCCCACAGCTGTGTGGGTAAAATCGCCTCTGTAAGCCGCAGAGAAAATAGAGTTATTACGGCCCTCTCTCCCCCAGCCTCGGTGTCTCTCTCGTCTAAATCCAATGTCATCCAGTGTGATGGTAAAGAATGAGGCTCCTTACGCAGCAAGCTGCAGCTTTTTTGATTGAAGTGAGTGATTTTCCCCAGCCGCACACCTGCGTAAAACAGATGATAATGCTGTTGGAGTCGTTTACTGTGACTTTACTAAGATGAATATGAGCAGCGCTTTCTCATCATGCAAATGTGGCTGCGCAGAAGAGCCTCGCTGCCTCTCCCTCTCCTCTGGGGAGAACTATTTTTGCAGCATTACAAAGAAGGATTACCCGTAACCCAGTGATTCAACTCTTTATCGGTGAATGTAAGCTCGCCCTTTACTATTGCCATGACTGTTATTATTATTTGTTTTGGGTATAACACTATATTTAATACAATATTGAGCGTTGCAAGGCCTAGCTGTGGGCTGCGGTGCCACCATGCAGCCATGGTTAGATTGATAGGAACACATCATCATTATTGGACAGTCTCCACTGTCACATAGCCTCGAGCTTAAATGTCTCTGTCGCTCCTTCTGTCTATCTGTTCTGCCAGTCTTTTCCTTCTCTCCCTCTAATAGCCCTTCATTTCCTCTGCCCATTGCCCCTGCAGGCCACATGTAATACTCTGAGTGACCCGACTGGCTGGGAATACACCAAATTCGTCTCACGCACACACACACACCGATGCAGAGAATAAAGCGGTCAGCCACATAGGTCTTCTCCTGACACTAAATGTCACCTGTCAGCCAAGACTGGTGGAGACAGAGGAAGGAGAGCGGGGTCAGTAAACAAAACAATAGCCAACACGACTGTCATGCAGCAAAACGCACACCCTGCTGCTGCTGATGCACAGTAAGAAAGCGGAAACAGAAACAGAACTCACACACAACTGACACCTTTAAAACAACGCCCTCCTTATCGACCATCGTGACGTAAACATTCACTGATGGAAATTTGCAGCAGCTCCAACAGCTCTCAGCTCCACCTATTAAATGAGCAGATGAAAACAACACTGTGTAGTGCTGGTTTCTACACTGGAGGCTATCCTCCCAAAAAAATAACTACAGCCGTATAGGTCGTCTGTGCAGCAACACAGGACTTTCACCCAGGAGGCCATTGTTCGTATTACACGGGAAACCAAAAGTCAACACTGACTTACTTTAACCTACATGTTACGTAACTTACATACTTAGTACTTTATCATGATCTTTTCCTAAACTACCCAACTACTTTTGCTGCCTAAACCTAACAACAAAGGTCCGATATATATATATAATAACAGCAAAGGCGATGGCCGAAAGACCAAAACAAGAAGCTAAAACACGCCGTATAGCTGAGGGAACTGCAGTCGCCTGAAAATTCTCTGCGAGTTCATCGCTGCTAGTGACCCCTTTCACAATACACTTTGTCATTTAGTCAGTTGTAATAATGCTATTAATAATTCTAATAATAAAACATTGATTAGCTCTTCTTTAAAATACTGCATTGTTAGTTATTATTGCAGTCCCTAACTGTCATTTGTATCTTCTTCAGAACCTGTCTGATTGAGGGGGAGCCTACCAAAGACATTTATAGCATTTTATCCATTATTTAGTCTCTGACTTTCTTCTTGCATCAAGCAGAGCTAACCGTCTCTATAGTATTATATATTCTAAAGTATTGTGTTGTGCTCATATGGTGTACATGCTATATCTCTTGAAATAGGAGAATAGGGGCCAGAAAAGAGTAAATTCTTTGTAGACGGCTATCAAAGATTTAAAGAGACAATTTGTTTGCAAGAAACAGCAACGTACACGATTAGAACAGTTATAACATTAAGAAATATTCATCATCATCAGTTACATACTGTATGCTAACGAACTGAAAGAGCAACATCTTAGTACATTAGAGAGAAACATGTTGCCAAACACTAAGTTTGGAATTTTTATCTTTAGAAGAAAACATCGGCTTTGCTGTGTCTTTGTTGTCCCAGGCTAAATATTCGCTGTATGAATAGAAATATTTTGATAGTACATTTTTACACGTATGCGGGCGCATCCAGGGATGCATGTGCATGTGTATAGAACCCTGCCACGCCTGAAAAATAGGGCTCGCTGAAAGCCACGGCGCAATCCGGACACTGGGTGTATAGTATAACAGCGTGGTTGATAATAGTCTTCTGGTTGATTAAAAATGGGACAAAAAGACATGAGACAACCATACATATGGTTACTATGGTGCCTGCCTCTCTGTCACTGCCTTCATCTCTCCAGGCCCCTACTCTGCCATTCTCCATCCACCCACCTGATGCTTCCTTAAACACCTGTATCCTGTAACCTCACCATGGATCTGCTACCTGTGGACTCTCAGCTACGTCTGTTTGGACTTCTCCCTGTAAGCTTATGTGCCTTTTTGTTTAATCAATAAATCCTTCAGCTGTTCCCGTCTGGACAATTGTCCACAATGATTAATGCTAAACGTGCGATCGTACAGCCGATGCCTCCCTTAAACAATCAGATCCGTGAATACACAAACACGAGGCAAGGCTTGCAAATAAATTTAAGAAAGTTTAATTGGCTGTGGAGAAGAAAGTGTCAACGGCAGAATGCTAATAATAGCCAAGAGGAAGAAAGAAATGAGGTGTTTAGCACAATGGGCCATTAGGCAGGAGGAAGCTACTCTACGTGTTTCAGATTTGTGTGTAAAGTTTGGAGGGAGTACTGATCCAATATCATTACACAAGTTCTGATATCAGCACACACTTTAGGCAAAGTGAGATTACAATGCAGCAAGACAAACCACACGAGAGACGTGGCCGTTCCATCACCACTGCTATCTTGTTTCATCATTGTCACAAGCACATTTCTCATCGGCCATTTGAAAAAACATATTACCCTCGCATGCTATCGTGGGTTTGATAGCAAGGAGCTCGACTTCCCTGTTTTGATATTTATGAATAGTTGCACCGGGGGATTGGACATTGTTCTCTCTCGTACAAGTGTGTGTGTGTGTGTACATGCTGAGGGATGGAACCGTGTGTCATAAGTAACTGACCTGGGACTCCCCCATGTTTAATCTGAAAGCAAAACAGAACTCATCTGCAGGCTGAAAATTGAGTATGTGAACACACACACACACACACGCAGAAAGTGATGTTTGTCTCTGGAAAAGCTTTTTTAAACAGACTGAACAAGAGGCTGGGTCTTCTAATAAACTAACCGGTGGGATATGAGCTTTGTGTTTCCCAGCCAGTCTTCCTCCACCTCTAAAACTACTTCATGTTCTCAGCTTTGACTCCTTCACTACATTGTTCCCACAGTTTAAGACTCTCGCTGTTGCCTTGAGATATGCTGCACGTGTACATTCACTCAGTATAATCAGTCCTGCAGGATAAAAAGCGGCCTCTGCACTGGACTTCCACAAGGGATGAGAAAGATCTTCGTGACACTTGACTCTTTTCATGTCCATTTAAAAAAACCATTGAATGAACATAATTCAGTCATGCCGTATATTTCCATTCAATCAAATCAGTATTGCCTTGATTGTGTTACATGAACATCAAATACATTTCGTGGAGGAAATGTAATGTTAATATCTAAAGTCAATTTATTTGGCATTAAATTATAATGTTTTGCTTTAGTCAGTCTAATTAAATTCATTGGACAGTCAAGTCAGTTCAGTTCAGTACAACAAACCACGGCTTGTCGTATGAACTAGTACAGGTTTGATGTGTTCTTCTAAAGTCAGACTTGCTGAATGAACTACCGTATTTCCTTCAATTAACAATAATAAACTTTATTTCTATAGCACCTTTCATACAAGAAATGCAGTTCAAAGTGCTTTACAACAAAGATATTAAATGCACCAAGTGCTGTACAGAAGAGAATGCCATAAAACAGAAGAAACAGTTAAGAAGAATTACCTATTATTTTCTTTTTCTATTTTACCTGGACTAATCTCACCGAGTCCTATTTACCCGACACAATCTCATAGTGTCTGTTTTGATTTTACTCCCTCCTCTCTTCCTTAGCCATTTCCTCCTTCACCCTGATCCTTTCCTCTTCGCCTTTGTCTCCACTTCCTCAGTTCTCCTTCCTTGTTCCTCCAGTCTCCTCTCTTCCTGAGCTCTCTCTCCAGTATCGGCCGGCGTGTGTGGTCGACGCGAACAAATAAAGGCCTGGGAAACAAACCGGCTGGATAAACTGGTGCCTGTCATATAATGTGCATGTTTATTAAGCATAATGCACATTTCCCACATTTTTATTTAATAAACTCAACAACATAATCACAGTGTTTTCAACGCTGTTGTTCTAGATTACTCATCTAAAGTGTTATTGTCTGATTTCAGTCACTGCAGGCGAGTGTCTACGTCTCAGCCAAAGTGGATGTAACTTACAAGCGCCATTCTTGTTGTTTCAGTTGATAAAGTTCTCATTGTTAGTGCTAATAAGCATTTGTTTCCATTAAATGACCTACAGCCCACTAACGTACATGACAAAAACAACATGTAAAACAATTTTACATTTATTTGCTTTCAGATATGGCATTAACAAGAGATGACATCTCTGTTCTTCCAATGTTTCTTTTTGACAAACATGTATCTCGTCATGCTTTTCAATCCAATAAACAAAAACCCGTTGTCAGTTTTATCATGTCCAAGCTAAATCTAATACAGTCCAATACAACAGTCCTGCAATAAACGTTACTATGAAGGTTATATTGTTCTCTTGTTGTTGCCGCTGCATTAGAGAGCAGTTGCTTCAACTGTATGGTCATTTTGGAGGCGTTATACTAAGGATGTGTTAATAGTAGGTCAACCCACATGGATATAAATTGGTTGGATAAAAGATTGCAAATGCCCGTCTAAGACAGTTTTAAGAAAAATTCATACCCTTCATACAGGTAGGCTTGCGGTAGAATTGCGATGCCGTTGCGTGAGGCTGCATTAGTTTTAACTAGGTGGAAATAATAAATTGGACACGGAGTGAACCAACATAATACTGGCTCATTATGAAAACGGAGCCTACGTAGTCCTTCAGGACATGTGCATGACTGCAGGAACAAATCTTTAATGCTTTTGAGACACACACGTGCATCACGACAAATCCAAAATAGTCAGCACTGCTTGGACATTTGTTGTTGTGTTGTTGACATGTAAAACAAATCAAGCTAAATGACACTAAATGAATGCTTCTGAGAGGCGTATATGCTTGCGACTGCCCCATCGGAAAGCACTGTATGCATATAACTGGGTTAAAAATGTGACCGCTCTATCCACACAAATGCGTAGGATAGAAATCTTACAGTAAATTAACATTAAAAAAACCCACAAAATCTGACTGGGATACAGCCGAATACTTTGAGACATATGAATGATTTAATCAGTCTTTTTCAAGCTCACTCACAGCTTGTTTTTCATGACATTGTCCCTTTCGATCTGCCCATGCAGATCGAGGACAAACGTCTGCAGGACTGCATATGTGCATTTGAGGTCTGATCAGTAGCATGCAGTAAATCAAGGGTCTGAGTGCTGGTGCACTAGAACACCAGCATCTCACACCAAAATAAAGTGTCTGTTGGCCACACCTCCCCTCCAACCAGAAACGTAGAAGCCCAGTCAATCCTGGCTGATCCGAGCCACCACCTGTATGAGGAGTTCAACCGGGGAGAGACTGCGCTTGCTAGCCATCTAGCTGCCTAAAACAATGCTGTGTGGGAGATCACGCTCTTAGTCGCTTTGTTAACTCATATGCACGTGCAGCCGGGCTGGCTACCAAAACAAATAACAGAAGCTCATATTATCATCATCATCATCATCATCATAGTGTGGCTTTATTCTCTGCTCAGGATGTCATTACGCCACTATATCTTTACATAGCAAATAGGTGTTTGCTGCTATATTGATGTTCAATATCTCATATATAGCACCTTTAACCTGGCAAGCTTAACTGCTACAAGATTTAGCCAGTTAGCACCTGTTAGCAAGAGCAACAACAACACTCAACTTATTCGGGAATCAACCAACTAGAGGCAGCTGCTGTAAATCAACACAATAGCTAAATGTGTGTAGCTTTTAAGCCTTTACCTTTTAGATCTTTGATGTCAAGATATCGGTGAGTTAAGAAATGTCTGCCTGTCGATGCGCACACCTCGACAGGCAAACATGTACACCTGAGAACACAACAGCCGGAAGCCACAGCTCCCTGGCTGACGTCTCTCCGGGTGTGACGAAAGCAGTAAACCCGGGCGACGTATGAACAACGTGAGTGAGGCTGTTTGAAAACGATAGTATTCGCACGTGAAGAAATTGAAAATGATGCTCAAAATAGGGACTTTAATCCCAGTGGCGTCGGTGTGAAAGGTGTAGACAGTTCGACGGCTCGCTAAGAGCCGAAATCTCGTGCCCGCACGGGCTCCAGCGCTTTCTCAGACGGGGGTCCACGGAGCCTACCGAGAGGCTGCTTGAGACTCTGTGACATGCATGAGAACCTCCGTCTCTGAGCGTCTGCACATGCTGCTGCATCTGCTTACAGTTACACGACAGACAAATGTTAGTTAAGCCTCTGTGTGTGTGTGTGTAAGAAAGGGAGAACAGAGCTGATGTGGATAGATAAGTGGAAAAGAAAAAATGACTTTTCATCTCTCCCTTGCCCTTTATCTCCCCCAAACCCTCCTCTCCCCCCACCACCTCCAGTCTGTCGCTCTCCCTGTGATCATTAGGAAGTTTTAATTAAAGACCAGAGGATTATTCTAGTGGCCTGCAGTCTTTCACCTTCTCTCATCATCATTCCCACTCCTTCACTCCCATTTCCCTACTCGCTCTGTGGTTCTTCAGGTTATATGTGTGTGTGTGTGAGTGAGAGAAGAGTGGTGATCAAAGCCTTCCACCTACAGTGCCAGTGATCTCTCTCTCTCTCTTTCTGTCGGCAGCAGATGTCTTAAGTCTCCTACATGCCTGGCAGTTGTGTGAATTAGTATCAATATTAAAGACAGGCAGAATGCAGTGTAGGGTTTGTTAAAATGCTTTTCAATTCAAACCTTCTAAAGACACTATAGTTCAAACATACTTTGTTTCTTCAATATATTTTGAGGTTTTGAATACATCACATGGCTGTTTTTATCATGTTTTCACACTCTTATGTAAAATATTGTTTCATAGATTGTACTGCAGGGACCAGTAGGTATTTCAGCACTGTTTATTGGGCCCAAAGCCATTTTACAGGTGCAGATGCAGAAGCCTATGGTCTCAATTCATGTTTTTTTCGTTTATTCAGTAAGATTTATTTATTCGCAAATAAAAAAACAAACAAAATCAATCTCCTTTATGAAAGTCCAACATTTCCATGACCCACTCATTCAAATCTTCATTCCATAGATTCAGCAAGTCTTGGTCTCTGCCTAAGAGATGGGCTTAGACCAAGTAGCTGCACTATAGGCGCCTGCAGCAGCCAATAATGTAAAATGGTAAATTGACTTCACTTATATAACACTTCTTACCCTTAACGGTTCCCACAGTGCTTTTACAGATTGGTCCCATTCACACCGATGGATGGAGACGTCGCTGCCGTGCAAGTCCACTTAGGGTTCAGTGTCTTGCCCAAGGACACTTTGACATGTGGACAGGAGGAGGCGGGATCGCACCACCAACCCTGGTGATTAATGGATGACGCGCGCTAATATAATAACTTCCCAATAATGTAATAAAATTTCTGAACCAATAGTCTAATATCCTTTTGTAAATTATGTAATACGTTATAATTATTGACTGGTTTTAAAAAAATCGTTACAAATATAACTGAGTCAGAAATGTAGTAATATACTTGAATCATTTTATGCAAGTTTTACTTACTGACTATAAAGGAGAATAAGGCTAGTGCATATACTATATACCACTAGAGAAGGTACACTCGGGGATCCGGGGTAGATATACTGGAGACTGATGAAGTAGATGGGAGACAGGGGTGTGCAGGGAGACTCAGCCAGGTCTCACCCCCACAGAAAACACAACAACAATAACAGGAAAATATTACCATCGAACTGGAGATACAGGGCTCCGCGATTTCATGAGGTCTCTTTGATACACCAGCTAATCCTAAAATTATATATGGAGCTTAATCCAAGATGAAATGTACGTTGAAGGGCCTTGATGTTGCGTTACATTCTTACGTCTCGTGATGCTGCAAATGCAAGAAGAATGTCAGACTTGATCTGATAAATAAAGTGGAATCATCATTATCATCACAAGTGATGTAAGCAAACAAAGTTCCTGTATACATTCACTGTACTCACCAACATGCATTGTGTGCATCACTGAGGCCTAACAAATGTGTCAAATGCATTTCCTTCCTCATAAAAACATCCTTCTGTGCTTTAAATGTTGTTTAATGCATATATCAAGACAATGTGCTTGGACCCCCTTTATATATAATGATTTGAAGGGTGTAGGTTTATTATTCTTCTATTATTATTATTCTTCATTTCAGCAGCACACGCTGTCCATAGCAGGATCCATATTGGAGTATTTGTACATACGTTATTTTAATTACATTTTTTACTTACTTGATGAGGGGAAACTGGGGATTTATATATGGGAGATGAAATCATTTTGATAGCCGTGTGTTTAGCACAGAGGCCTCTAACGCACTTTTTCCTCATTACAAGAAGTTTAGAATGTGTTTGCTTGAAGACACGCTTCTCTGTGAATGTGAAGGAGTCAAATATTCCCCTTGTTGCACTGCTCCGCGCTAAACCTCAAGGCCGACTAGCCAATCAGCTGACCTGTTGATCATGTACTAAATGCACTGTTCCCGGGAGAAGCAGCAGTTGATGTTCTGTGGATTGTGACGCCTTCTAAAAGCTTTACGTCAAGAATGTCACATGAGGGGGGGGGGTTTGCCTTTAGCAGAGAAACAGGCATATTATGGGAGTGTTTCTACAGATGGATTTGCTGTCACGTCTCTGTACTCTAACATCATGAAGACAGACAGGACATGCAGCTGTGAGTGCAGGTTTAGCAGCTGCACAGGAGGGTTTGTGTAATTGTGTTGAAGGTGCGTACAGAGGCTGTCGGCTGTGTGACTGATCCCAGCAACACACACGCACCCCTTTGTAAATTACAGCGCAGTCACAGACATTGCATAACACTACCTCAGAGCTCACTGCGTCCGATAACGTTAATTTTATTACCCCAAAGAGTAATCTTTACCTTAAGCCATAAGTGTAAGAGTTCCAACAATCATTACGTCCTCACTTTGGAGGACAAGAGCAGGAGCGCGCGATGCACACTCCAATCCCTCACCGTGTCACTTCAGTTGTCCTAAAAAAGTAGTTTATTTTTGTCAAAATCCCAAAGCCCTCGAGCGCCCTATCCATCTTGAACTTCTACCCTCCATCAGTTACATCATCCACGGCGTCAGAGGACGAGTACAGCTGACACCTAATCACACACCTTTAAAATATTGGCCTGTCTGCTGACTTTGTCCCCGTATAAAGAGGACAGAGAGAAAACGGAGAACAATGGGACAAAGAGAAACGAGGAAGTGCGAGTCAGGTGGGGGGGGGGGGTTACAGTGCTGTCGGATGCTCCGTTGGGCGTTTTTACGGCGGTGATCCTTACATTCAAGGCCTCATCCTGTGTAGTGAAGAGCTAACGAATAGAAGCCAACTTTAAATGTAATCACTGTCGTTTTACATCAACCCAAGCTGAGGTTTATTTCCATTCAAATGTGAGCGTCCATCCATCACTTGCTGTCTTTATGGGTGCGACTTTGTGTGCCTGGGAGAAGCGTCAGCGGCAGACCAGTGTGTGTTCGTGTCTGAGCACACGAGTTTCATGCCTCCACACCTCGTTGCACCACGCCCTCGCACACTTCCATGGCCAGGAGGTGTTTGTTTCTCTTTTAAAATGGGCGACGTGCCATATGTGTGGTCATTAGTCTAAAGACCGTCCTTCAGCCGCACCAGAGGACGGCGTGTCAATGAGTAGATTAACTAGCCACCGGTGTTCCCCGGCCTTACTAAAAGGACCTTGAATTATAGCAACTTTCACCTTGTTTCACTGCCACAAGTTTTATGGAAAATATCACACAAATCACAAATGCCATGACGGATGCGTGGCTTAAGGGGAAAACACCCAAGCATTTGTTTTGAACGTGCGGCCGGGGGGGGGGGGGGGAAACACAAAAAAATATGAAAACAGACGGCGGCACGGCGATGTGAGGAGGCCAGGAAGAGAGCCAATAATTGGAAACGGCGTTCGAGGAACACAGGATCAATTTGTATGTTTGCCTTAACTCGTGTTGCTGTTCAACCCAGAGCGAGGCGCTGCTCTTTGCTCCACTTAAGGTTTTTAACCCCTATTAGACTGACGCCTGGCTGACACGGTGTCCTACTGTAGCTACAGTAAATTGCCAATTTGGAACCTTATGCCTGCCCCAGTCCTCTCTGTGTCCATTACAGGAGAGTCATTGGCTCGGTGCCTCGTCTCTGACACACACACACACTCTCTCTCTCTCTCTCTCTCTCTCTCAGGTGTGTGAGCATGCATTCATACATTTACGCCTCCGCAAACATGCACTGTGGTGGTGATTTAGAGAGACGTGGGCTGGCCACCTCGGTCAACCAACACGACAGAAATGTGATATGATTCGACAGTGGAACCAGGTGAATCAAAACCAGATAAGATAGATGGCTGAGGTGGGTGATATGCTCCGTAGCTACAGCATTGAGAGCAATCTTAAGGAAGGATGAAGGAAAAACATTAGAAATATATTGCCAAAGTCAAAGTGAAGGACACACTGTATTATGCATATTAAGTGCAAATACTGCTTTCAGTCCTGAGTTAGTCAGAAGGCCAAACTCTTTAGTATTTCAGTTATTAAAAAAAAGGATAAAAATCCAGCCGTTTGTTTGCCACAGCCTACTGTAGAAGTCTGGGGATTTAGGTCACTCAGACTGGTCCAGACTGAAATAGCTCAACTCAAATTTGGGGATATCGTGGCTTTTCCTTTTAGCACCACCATGAGGTTGGTGTTTTTTTTTGGTATTATCCATCCATCCATCCAATTTAGGTTCGGGAATTCATGATCCTCAGAAGATCAATTCTAATGACTTCACTGATTTTTCCTCTGGCATCACCAGAAGGTTTATACACGTATCCTGTGCAATATCTCAACACCTGCTGCATAGATTAACATGACATTTTGTACAGATGTTCACATCGCCCGCACTTTGGGTTTATGCCTGCAAAACACATGACATTAGCATCAGCATCAGCAGTACTCTGTGATTAATGTCGATCAGCACATGTTAGTATGGTAACACGCTAAACTAAGATGGTCAACATTGTACCTGTTTAATATTAGCATGTGAGCATCATAGTAATAATTGGACCATTTGGTCATTTAATGGTCAATCATGATACACATATGCAGAGAACAATGCTCAGACACACGCATTGAAATTTATCCTCTGCTTTTGACCCATCCAGCCATCCTTCTTCCGAGGGGAGCTGGAGCAGCGGTCAGCCTTCTATGGCAGCCGGGGACCAAGTCCAGTCCTGTCTTGGTCAGGGACAGGTCAGGAGGATAGACGCACAACCAGGGGCAATCTTAGGGGTTCAGTGTCTTGCCCACACTTCAGGACACTTCGACATGTGGACGGGAGGAGCTGGAAGAGGAACCAATTTTTATTAATTGTAGGTAACAATTACAAATATGAAAGTCTGATAATTTTATGTAAGTTATGAGTTTGGTGTCCTTTATTTTTTGGACATTTTGTAGTAATATCATTACAATATATAATATGAAACTATGAGTTTGGATTCTTGTTCTGGTTTATTGTATATTAATTTGTGGTGTCTTGTGAGCCCATATAGCATGACACAGTAAACAAGGCTTAAGACTTAGTATCACCTACATCAATTCATATTGCGCAGCTACTAACTCACATGTACAAGAATCATTCACAGATACACAGCAAAGGCAACAGTTTCGCGTGACCACACGTGCTCTTACATAAACACCCAGTCATTTTAAATACACACGTGTATTCCGACACACACACACACACACACACACGGTATCCAGCAGACGCAGGGCCTTGCATGGGCCCTGCTAGCCCTGGGCCTGTCACTGCGTATGGACCGACCCATTTATCATGTAATCTGGTGTGGAGAATGGACGGGGCACTATCAGCAATCTGCTATTGATCCACGCCTGGGGCCCCAGCTATTGTTCATCTGGAGCCCTCGACTGGCACCCGGCATTAATGAAAGAAACAATGCATAGCAATCAGACGACGACCCCCCTCCCAAAAAAAAAAAACAAAAAAAACACACCGTCTTCCTTCTCTCTGTCTTAAGGAAAAGAGGACATGGAAGTGGTGGGGGGAGGGTTAAAGAAAGGAAACGGCAGAAAAAGAAATAAAGAAAAAAGTTTTTCCTCAGATTGCAAGAAAACTTTTGTTATTATGTTTCTCTTTGAGAAGGTGTGAGCAGGGGGAGAAAAACACATTTATCATGTCAGTGATGGCTCATATCATCCCTGACCCTGAGCACCAGACGGCACAGTTGATATTGAAGCCACCTATTGAATAATGCTCAACGCCATCCTCTGCCTAGGAAATAGAGACGTATGGTAAAATCGGTACAATTGAGGGCTCCCAAAATAATGACGACTGGATTTTTTTGCTCCGAATATTGGCAAGATACTGATGACGTTGGGGTGTGAGACGTTGGTCATTTGACGTCAATCTATGTGCTTTGAATTCAGAGGTGGCAAAGGTGAAGCAATGTATTCAATTCAGCATGCATGCATTTTTCTCACCAAGACACCTGGCTGGAGCGTTTTTGATTTATTTAATTAGCAACTAATTGAGCAAATTGCACAATCAACTCGAATACAAAGTAATTTCTGGGAGCGTTTCTATTCTTGATTCACATGTCATCTCGTCTTAGAAAGTCTTACAAAAGAGCTTGATGGATGGAAAAAAAGGGAACTTGTCAGTGTATGTTATTTAAAATAAAAAGAAATGCCTTTTTACCTCGCGGGTTAATGTGCATTTAAGGCTAGACAACTAAAACTAATTGCCTAAGGTTAGGAGAAGAGCTTTGTCATTGTTCGGGAAACACTGTGGTGGTTAAAAGAAACCATTGTCTGATGCAACCTTGTCTCCTAACAAGACTGGGAGTCTACAGCCACCAAGAGGTACTAAGGCACAGCAGTGCTTTAAGCTAAAGGAGGGGCGCGATTTGTGCCAGATCCGGGCAGGACCTCGCAGATTGGGACTGGCACCTCATTTGTCACTATCAAAATCTGTAAATCAATTTTGTGTAATATTTAAAGTGGCAATAGGCATTATACCGCACAAACAAATATTACTGATAAGTTAAAGCAAAAAAGCTGTTTGTCACTTTAATGTTATCTGTTCTGACATTCTTTTAAGTCACTCATTCATCGCTTCTTCCACCATTTTGGATGCATTTCACAGCTAAGCAAGAGGGCATTTAGGTGTAGGTACGTAGGTCCTATATACTGAAACGGAGCAGAAGGAGATTGAACAAACAATGGTTGGGGAAAAAAAAGCATAGAATGTCAGCCTCTTTTCCTCTCTTCAGCTCCATCTCCCCCTTCCCAGGCCCCTTCTGTGCTATTCTTTACCCGTCCACCAGATGCCCTCAGACTTTTTTCATTACAAACCCCCACCACTCCCAGCTGCCCTGCAATCACCTCATTCCCCTCACCTGAGCTTCCCCGTCCATTTCCACACCTGAATCTCATTGCCTCATCAGCAGATTGTTCAAGTTGTTATGTTGATTTCTTGCCTCGTGTTATTGGTTTTGAGCTTCTGGTACCTCTTGTGTTTGCACCAGCTTATCTATCCGTCCATCCAGTTTAACTGCACCGGTCTGTAATTGGGTCCTCCGCTCTCACCAGTGGCGACAAAAAGATTTGGCCATGAAAAACAGACTCGGCAGACGCTCACCTCCCCTGCCTGCCCTTTTACTGGCATGACTTGAGAGAATCCAGTATTTGGGTTTCATCATTGTTTTAATTAGAAATTTGGGAGAAATTTAGATTTTAATTCCCTTGCCTCCTGTGCATCGAGAGGAACAAACAGAAACTAAAATACTAACACGCATGCAGTGCATCTTTGCTTTTAAGATGCCCCGTCAAAGAACACCTGTGCATGTCTTTCTAAACACACACACACACAAAAGTGACCCTTATCTGGACCAATCAGGGTCCAGTGTGTAGCAATCTGGGACATTTTTCCAGAGCTCTTGTTTCCAGGAAGAAGACATGTTGATTTATCTGTGGATGATCCATTGTCATGTTGCGGTAGGAAGTATGCCAGCTACGAAAGCACAGGACCCACAGGACTTGGGAGCTCATCTGTCGCTCCTGTCATGAAATGGCAAAATACACCCTGCACCAAAATATACTCGAATACACAACAAAAATAGACTCGTACACTCACAGAGATCAGCACATGTCTACATTAACACATGCCACGTCGGTGAGCCTATGGATGTGTGCACAGTGAGGACATAGCAAAACTAAAGAGCGTGAGCTTATTTGACAAGAAGAACGGAGGATAGTTTGCGTTTTTAAAAGAAGGCCCTGAAAACGTATTTTTCAGCACGTTTGTTTTGTGCAGTATTGGTTACTTCACATTAGGGATTTGTTTTGTGCTCTTGTCACAATTGAAGTGGGTGGGGCTCAGCTTGATGAAAAACAAATGGCAGGTAAAAATGTGAGGACAGTTGGGTCATGTTTGAGAGAAAGATTTAACGGCATGTTTTCCAGGGCTTTAAGTTTGTGTAGATAGACTTTACATTTACTTTGCTTCCTGAGTTGTAGTTAATATTCCCTGGCCAAAGGTTTTCATTTACCATCAAATAAATTATTTTTATTTTTTTTTTTTAATTGGAAAGGTATTTGCATTGAAATACAGTTGTGAACAGAGGTTCACATACACTCATGGACATGAATGTCATGGCAATATTGGGCTTTAAATGTGTTTGAACTGTTCTTTTTCCAGGGGCAGAATGATGGTACAACATATATCTTTAAAAACCCAAACCCAAAGAAATTGGTGCACAAGTTTTAATTCATTTTGTGTTTTCTACAAACATCGGGTCAAAATTATACAAACAGCTGGTTGGTTGAATGCCCCTTAGCCATGAGCAGACTTTTGGTAGCCATCAATATGTTTCTGGCAGAATTCTGGCTGGATATTATTCTTGGCAGAATTGGTAGAGTTCAATTAAATTAGTTGCAAAGTACAAAGTAGAGCATAATTGTGAAGTGGAAGGAAATTATACAAAATGTTCAAGATTTTTTACAAATAAATATCTGAGAAGTGTACACACAGTTCTGGGTGTGTGGGTTATGGTGTGCAGTGCTGGTTGTCAGATTGTAAAGTCTGACCGCAGCAGGAAGCACCTGCGGTATCACTCATTCACTCAAGCAGCCCGTCGCTGAAGGAGTTGCCCAGTGTTAGAAAGTCCTGCATGGGGTGGGACGTGTTCTCCACCAGAGATGATAGCTTAGCCATCATTTTCCTCTCTGTCACCACCTCCACTGGATCGAGGGGACATCCCAGGACAGGAAACGCTGGCCCTCTTGACCAGCTTGTTCAGTCTCTTCCTGTCAGCAGTCGAGATGCTGCTGCCCCAGAAGACCACACCATAATAGATGGCTGATGCCACCACAGAGTCAAAGAAGGTCCTCAGCAGTGTCCCCTGTACTCCAAGAGACCTGAGTCTCCTTAGGAGATGAGTCTACTCTGTCCTTTTTTGTACAGTGCATTAGTCCAGTCCAGTTTATTGTTCAGGTGAACACACGATGTCCATTCCCTGGATGTTCGCTGGTGCAGGAGGAGAGTGTTTGCACCTGCGGAAATCCATCACAAGCTCTTTGGTTTACCCTGCATTGATCTGGAGGCGGTTCTGCTGACACCAACCCACAAATCCCCGGATCAGTTCTCTGTACTCTGTCGTCTCCGTCTGCGATGAGGCCGACAACTGCAGAGTCGTCTGAGATCTTCTGTAGGTGGCAGTTGATTGAATTGTGTGTGAAGGCTGCAGTGTAGAGGGTGAAGAGGAAGGGAGCCAGAACTGTTCCCTGTGGAGCCCCAGTGCTGCAGATTACCCTGTCAGATTTACAGTCTCGTATCCTCACATACTGTGGTCAGTTTGTGAGATAGTCCAGAATCCATGTAGTGAGCTGGAGGCCTGCCCCCGTCTGTTCCAACTTGTCACTCAGAAGTGTGGGTTGTATGGTGTTGAAAGCACTGGAGAAATCTGCCTTTTGATAGAGGGATCTCTGTAGGGGGTAGGTGACAGCGTCATCAACCCCAATGCCAGGTTGGTAGGCGCACTGGAGCAGGTCCATTGATGGGCTCACCGGAGGCCGGAGATGGACAAGGACCAGCCTCTCCATGGTCTTCATCAGGTAGGACATTAAAGCCACTGGCCTGTAGCTGTTGGGGTCCTTGGGGTGGAGGGTCTTGGGTACCGGTACCATGCAGGATGTTTTCCACAGTCGTGGCACTCTCCCCAGCAACAGGCTGTGATTGAACATGTGACATACTGTCCCACACAGCTGGTCTGCACATGACTTGAGAAGCCTTGAGCCGATTCCATCTGGACCTGCAGCCTTTCTCGCCTTAATCCTCCCAAGTTCCTTCCTCACCTGGTTTGTTATGAGGGACAGGCCAGGAAGTGCAATGGATGTGCAGGGTGGCCGTGGGCTGACGTTTGCAGTAGGAGAGGAGGGGCAGTATACAGGTAGGGCAGACAACGAGGGCAGCAGAGAGGACTGGGCGGGGGGCAGATTGATGATCATTAGCCCATTCTTGATCCCCCGCTGGCTGGGAGTTGGGTTCCTTGTGACCAGAGATGGTCTTAAGGCCCCTCCAGTCTCAGCTGATGTTTTTCTGCTGCAGCCGATTCTCCAACTTTGTCCTGTAGGTGTTCTTTCCCCTCCCTGATCCGTCTCCTCAGATCTTCAGCTCCTCTTTACCCTAACTTAAAGACCCTCTTCTTCTCCTTCAGGAGCGCCTTTATGTCCAGAGTAATTCAGGGTTTGTTGTTAGAAAGACACTGTACGGCCCTGGTGGGTACAGCATTTTCCACACAGAAGTTTATAATCTGTTATACAGTGTGTGAGATTGTCAATGTCCTCTAATTGAATATGATGCATTGCTGTAGATTAAACTAAGCAGTATATAAAGTAAAATTAGTGCAGCCCGCAGCAGTAAAATGCAACATACACATTAATGCTTTAATAATATGAATCCATAAACATAATACAGTAAACTACTGACGGACCATTTTTACTGTGATACTGTAAGTACATTTGCTTTACTTAAATTTTTGAGAGCTGGACTTTCACTTGTAATGAAGTATTTTAACAGTGTGGTATTGCTACTTTTACTTAAGGATCAGAATACTTCTTCCACCACTCTCATTCAGTTAACGTAGTGGGGAAATCTAACCACCACCTAGTAGGGGTACTTAACATTCGTTTACCCTGAATGATTGAGAACGAATGGATCCAAGTCCCCGCCCCAATACAATTAGTCCCAGTACCCACAGCAGACCTGGAGTTTTGAGTTAAAGTTGCGCAAATCCATACCATTAAGTCAAATTACTTAATGTAATGTAAAAAGAGTGGTAGTGGAAAATCATCACCTGACTGCAGTTCTGTGGAGTGTCTTTCATCTCATTGTTTTGGTTTTACTCCAACATTCTCTCTATCTATTCAGCAGGAACAATGTGAGCTCAAGTAGTCACAATAAATCTATCGTAAGGAACAAAATAGCAAGGTCTGAGCAGCTGAAATATGTGTGCGAGTTTGAGCCAGTTGCTAGCTCCAGGGTCATAGTAATAATACACCTTGCTGGGGAGATAAGGTTTCAGAGAATTTGATGTTAATGTAGATACATTCTCTCCTTGGCCAAGTTTCAGTAAATACTTCTGCTTTGAAAATCACTCTGGTCTTCCAACTTTTGTTCAGCACGGTCACGTCAGCTGACAATATTCCATCACAGGACTTACACAACTCAAAAATGTATTCTAATGTTGCGCCGTGACTACATACCAATACACATACAGTTTAATAGTTTTTTTTTTTAGGTATTTTAGCAAACAGCAACTGCTATTGTTGTTTTTAAATGAATTTTATTCTGCTTGCAATATCACTTTGTTGTCCTGGCTTGCTCCCGACAACGAATGCTTTGCCATTCTACAGCTTAGTCTGTCTCTTTGGTTGTGGACAATTCTCCATGTGGAAGTAGTGTCTCTCGCTCGCTGTCTCATATAAAGCAGTGCGATTGCCCATAGCATCACCATCTGCCAGCTAGTTCAAGGTGAAACACTAAGCACTCTAGTGGGATGAATGAGTGATGGGCGCTGCAGGTGTGTGCGAGCATGTGTGCAATCCCACGTTGTCCACACGCACACTCATCGTTAGCTCTGCTGTAAACAGCTCTGTCTTATCATTGCTGCCATGACAGACAGACAAAACGAGAGACAGACAATTAGTTAACCTGCCAGTCAGTCAGACAGAAAGTCAGCCTGCTACAAGATTGAAAACCACAATGTTTCTCCGGTGACTGAATTTAAAGACTCTGCACTGATCTGTAGCGTGTAAGGGTTCCGCTTCTAAGCTTCCTGCACGAACATTAGCCGAGTTATTTCAAGCTTGTTTAGCTTCCAGCTGAACGTGATCCTGTAGTTTGGGCTGTTTATTGATCCCAATCTGAAGGCATTTTCTACGAATGTTTATGGATGTGTTGTTGGGGCGCGGCTGTTGGGGAATGACGGCAAGAGGGAAAGGACCAAAGTGCAGGCAGCAGTCACTTTTGAGGGCTTTATTAAGGATAACAAAAATAAGTCGGGTAAGGCTGAGAAACGTACGTCCAACACAAAACACAGGGAACCTCCACAGGCCGAAACTCAAACGCATGTGCAGAGACTGCACGCACCACTTGTTGCCACGTGAACAGCGACATCCCAGAGGGCGGCTGAACAGGGCAGGTTTAAATAGACACGGACTAAGGAGGGGATCAGACACAGGTGAACACAAACGAACAGGTGAAAGCAATCAACACAGGAGACACCAATAACGGCGCACAGACACATTTCACACCAGGATGAATACTACACATGAATACATTGTGTGTGTGTGTGTGTGTGTGTGTGTGTGTGTGTGTGTGTGTGTGTGTCACTTGGGTAGAATTTGAAGTATTGTAATTTTTCCTGGCTTAGAGCAGACAACTGTAAGACAGAAAAAAGGAAAATACTCAGACAGTGTGATATAAAACATCCCCCTCTCGCCCCTTCAGACGGTCTGTTCCTCCATCAAGCTCAGGTCCTCCACCAGAGGCCTGGGAGCTTGAGGGTCCAGTATCTCAGCTGTTCCTAGGACTGAACTCTTCTGGACAGAGATCTTGGATGTTGTTCCTGGAATCTGTTGGAGCCACTCTCCCAGTTTGGGGGTCACAGCCCCGAGTGTTCCGGTTACCACGGGGACCACTGTTGCCTTCACTCTCCACATCTTCTCTAGCTTTTCTGTCAGCCCTTGGTGTTTCTCCAGCTTCTCGTGCTCCTTCTTCTCGATGTTGCTGTCACTTGGGATTGCTACATCTATCACCACTGCCTTCTTCTGCGGTTTGCCCACCACTACTATGTCCGGTTGGTTCACCATCACCAGTTTGTCCGTCTGTATCTGGAAGTCCCACAGCATTCATGCACACGGGTAGAGAATAAGGAATATATATATATATATATTCAGTCTGGGTTCCATTTGTGGGCACATGGCATGGAACACAGATCCACACTGGTAAACTGGCATTTTCTTGGG
>JAVQJF010014931.1:0-56404 GCA_036023855.1 Gadopsis marmoratus | reverse complement strand
TCTGAGGTCGCTGATTATTTTTGTTAGAGCAGTTTCAGTGCTGTGGTGTGTTCTAAAGCCTGATTGAAGTTCTTCTTGAATATTGTTTACTTTAAGATAGGAGTTTATTTGCACTGACAATATCTTTTCAAGTATCTTACTAATGAATGGAAGGTTAGAGATCAACCTATAGCTGCTCAGTGTATTACAATCTAGGTTTGGTTTCTTCAGTATGGGTTTTACAGCAGCTGTTTTGAAGGCATTAAAGTTATTTTGTTATTGAAGAACAATGCAAGTTGTTCACATTTTGATGCACAAAGCTGCGGAGGGGTGGGGGTTGTAATCCTTTCTTGCCAGACGCATTGCTTTGTTATAGGCAGTGATTTAATGACTTCCAATCACTTTGTCGCTGGGCAAATGAATAGCGCCTGACTTCACTTTGCCCATCAGCGACATGTCCTCCTCAGCCACTCGAGTAATAAACTCATCTTTTTACCCTGCGCACTATTTGACTGGTTGTATCTGTCCCTTGTTTCAATAAGATATCAGCAGGAATTCTCAATCACACCTTGTTTACACTAGAGGAAATGTTATCCACATCCCCCCCTTTCTCACTTTGATGCCCGCTATGCACAAATTATGCCATGTTGACTCAGGCATACTGCTGAGGCATTTTCAAGATGGGGATCCAGTCTTAACTTGATTACTCATGTGCTAGATTTTCATTTTATCTTTTAGACCTGAAAACAGACATAAGCCTACAGCACATCTGCTTTGAAAGCCAAATACAGTTGTGTAATGTGAACAGAAAACCAATATAATAAAGAAGGCATAGAGCTCCCGGCACGTTCTGTTGACTCTAGCTCACTGCTTACTTTTGGCACTGTGTTAAGAAATGTATGACTGAACGCATTTCCTCTAAATTGCTTACCCCAACAGTTAAAGCTTGCTGTTATATCTTTTGGCAATGCTGTGTCTGTTCAAAAGTGTGAGGATTGTTTTATTGGGGCATGAATGCAACTTTTTATCTGAAGGTGACCTTGAATTCCTTGTTACAGTTTTTCCAGGGTGTGGTGGATCAGGCAGTCAAGGCATGAGAGGACACAGATTTAAAGTACAAAACAAAGGATTTAATTACAATAACAAAGCAATAACTAAATACACTACTTTAAGAACAGCAGGGCCCTTAAAAGAGGTCAAACAAAACTAACTCTACGATACAAACCAATTGACAAAACAGGATGTACACCTAACAAATCGACCTGCTCAATGAGGCCTGAGGGAAACCTATATACCCCATGATTAAACCAATCAACACCTGCAGGGGTGGACAGCATAACCCCTCACTAAGTTTCTGCCTATGGAAACCCAAACCCCCCCAAAGCTGACAGAGTCATTGGTATAGTCCTTGGGCAGGGCCTCAGCATAAAAGTCTGGCTCCATCCTCGGCCCAATCCTTTGTTGGACCAGGAAGGAGCGCCGAGCCAGGTAAATCAGAATTGTGTTGCCTCAGCCATCACACGGTGGAAGAAGCCAACCAAGACAAACTGTAGCATAGTAATTATGGCTTTGCAGATTTTCCTCTATATTCAAACATTCTTCAAAAATAACATAACATAGTATACTACATTGGGAAAAATAATGTTTTTGATGTCTATAAAGTAAATAAAGTATCCTATGTAAATCATGGTGGACTAATTAATTAATGCAAAAGAAGTCCATGTGAGTTTATAAATCTGAGTTTACAGGTGTAGTAGCCTAATGATGATGATGATGGTGGTGAAACCTTTAAAGCTGAATCGTAATGATAATATCCACGACTGCAGGTCATTTTGTGTGCCCAGGGTTGACAGCTGCACTTTGCATTTCCACACGCGTGTAGTATCTATTTGGACTGTCTCTTCATGCTTTTTATCTCATACAATTATTCTGTTTTCAAAGAGCAGGTGGATTCATAGATTGTCCACTCGTAACAAAGGATCTTCAGCACCGCTAAGTAATATAGTTGTCTTATCTTGAAGCCTTTCAGATTAAGATAAATGCTTCAATTTGAAAAGTAATTAGCTAACCTAATGCCAGTGCGTGTTTCTTGAATATCTGCCCTTAATCATTGGCGCTCCTTTGCTTTGTTCTCTGGAAAGTGACTCTGTTTAGAGACAATAGAAATGATTGATTTGCAACACCGCTTCCTCTCTGTATGTAACATTAGTAAAATACCTGTTCAGTATAATCCCTTAACACAAAGAGGGTAGTTGATTGTAAAAACTAGAAGATATTCAGCCATTAAGAATCGCTTCGTTATCACACGAAGGTTAGAGAAACAATTAAAGACACTAAGTCAGCGAGTCAGACAAAACCTGTATGAAGGTTTTGAGGTGTCACGCTGACAGAATATGTTCCGCAGAGACTGCATTGTCTCTTTGAAGACTGCAGGCAGATTTATTGCAAAGGAGTATCAAAGCAGGCATCCTCTCAGAGATAAATACCTCTTGTGTATGTTTTTTTTCTCTCTGAGAGATAAGGACCCAAGCTGATGATCCTGCCTTGACGTTCAGATGGCATGTATTCTCTCTCAGAATAAGGTTTTAATATTCCCATTGGTCCAGACCAAAGGCTCTTTCTCTACATCTCTGACTGCCTTTTATCATGCATGATAAATGGAGATGTGCGTTTTGCCCAGAGTGGACAGAATCAGAATCAACATCATTGCATTCACTTCATGTACAAGGGGTTTGACTTGCTGGCTCTGGTGCCACTGAAGCACAATGGAACAAAACAGGACATCTTGTGCAAAAGGAAAACTCAAATTACAAACGCTGGGCCTTAGACTTCTGCATACGAGCAAGAATAAGTGTGTACAGACATGCTAGCAGCTCTGTGGGGCTGTATATAGGGATTAGGGTTAGCATGCTTTGAGCTAAACACTAACATCACCATGCTAACATGCTCACAATGAAAATGTGAACTACTTTTAGCAGACAAGGTTTATAGTTAATAGTTGTTTTAAATAATTTATTCATTGTAAGAAAAAGAGGGCAATATGCAATGGGTCAGACAGACACTCCACATTAGAACAGCGTGTCACGCTTATAAACAGATGATTACAGATCAAATATTTCATTATATATATATTTATATTTCCATGATCAAATAGTGGTTTTAAATTTGAATAAAAAGTACCTGCTCTACTCTGGACCAAAGCAATCAACCAACCAATTGCCAAACCACTGCTAGCATGGCAGACACGTGACTTTCAGTATTATCTGTGGCGTTATTGCTAACAATATTGTTGCAGTGGAATGTTTATCACTGCTATCACTGCTCATTGTGCGTACTGCCAGATAACATGGTAGTATGGTATAAAGACAGATAGATATGATTCACAATATTACATGATGTTCAGATTCAATTTAATGTCATTAGACAATACTAACTAAAGGATTATGCTATTGGCTGAATATAATAGATTCATGCTGTATATTTCAGTGGACATATTACAGTACGTCTTGCAGGTGTAGCAGTGGATAGTAATACAGTCGTTATAATGCAGGGATGTACAGTATGCTCAAAAACCTGACAAAACCCACTGCATGTTTTTGTGATGAAGCATTGTTTTTTAAGGAAATGATTTTGTAAAAGGGTCCAGGGGATTCTGTTTTTTTTTGTGCACTGAACTACAATAAGCACTTTGTCAAACTACCTCATCCATTCTTAACAAAATCAAGGGCAGACTCGTTCAGATTACACCATTAAAATATAACTTTAACTGTACAAAACTAATGTTTTAATATGCTTTTCTGGTTGTTGCCCAATGGATTTGTGTGATCACAACTGATATTCTGTTTTATGTTTCATGCTGCCCAATGTCATGTCCAGATTTGCCTTCTGATCGTGGCCATGACTCAGCTCTGCATAAAAGGGCGGAGAGCAATTTCAAATGGAGATTTCTTGTCAGCAGCCTTATGGAAATAAGGCAGTGTTTTGCTTCACACCATTAAACTCTCCCAGTAGGAAGGACTGTGTTAAATGATCATTTACATTTTAAAGTGCCTCATGAAGAGTAAGGGAATTGTCAGTTTTGTTCGTGTGTCAGCAGAATAATAAATCCTCTGTTTCATTAAGGTTTCCTGGGAAATTCAAAGGCACAGAGAGTCGTGGGGTTCATATCAACAATGTAAGCTGTACAGTGTAATTCATATGCATTGCCTAATTTATCTTTATTTTTCAACCATATACACATCACAATATGTATCTTTCACATGTCCATGCTCATTATAGGCTTTTGGGGTTTGGTTGAGACAATCAATTTTTCCGTGGCATAACAATAATCTACTATTCGTGGCTCCTTTCTTTTTCTATATTAGTTGAGAACAAATGGATTCTCTATGCAAGTCTGGGTCTTGTGAACAGAACAATTTACAAAGTTACCCAATAACCCCTGAAGCGAGCAATTACCTAAGCAATTTTGTACAACTGATTGCAATTACCTGCATCTGCACTCCAAAGAACAGAAGTCGCAGAATGATCTTGATTGTATCTGCTATTATTTGCATTCTCCAGTGATAATGGCGATGGTGAGACAACTTAAAATTATAGTCAATTTACAGTAAGTGCAGGTAATCTTTATTATTATTATGATTATTATATATATTTATGAGCATAAATACTATTTACCCTTAAATAATCAACAGACATTACTTGCATGTTGGCTTTTAGAAGTGATATTTTACATACGTAGGCCTGTTATTTCTAATAAGCATCATTCAGAACACTGTAAAGAATCTCTCTTTTCTCCAGCATGGCTAATTAATTATATAATGTTTCTGTGATTTGTGTGTCATTGGGAATGTTCTAACAATCATGAATAAATGCTTCAGGTCATTTAATCTATTTTCGGCTCTGATATCAGCAGCTTTTCCTCTGCCTGTCACACTACAGCATAAACATGTAGGGCTGTAGCGTTGATTAACAATTATTTTCAAAAGCATACGTATGTTCTTGGATGAAAGCTTCTGACTGTCCTTTCAACCTCTGCTGTGCTTCAAAGTGGCAGGAAAACAAGCCATTTTCTGTCATTTTGTTTTGCACTTTGTCTCATATATGCTGTAAATTTCAAAGGACACGAGCCACATAGATTCAGACATATATTCGGCTGTGTTTTTTCCTCTCGAGTGGCTCTCTGGCTGCATCACACTCTGCCTGCTGGAGCAGAGCATGTTAGTCGGCTCTGTGTTCCTGACCGTTGGACGAGCTCTTAAAAGTCAAGCACAGATTGGAGGCCACTTCAGATAGATTAAAAAGAGCTGCCTTGTTGTTGATACGGGCGCAGAAAATAGCGTTGATGAAAAACACTGCTGATGTTTGAGTTCATCTACATTAACACCAACTGAGGGATCATTTTATCGCACACTGAGATCCATTTGACGCTCCACTGAATGTAATGGGAAAGGCAGCTCGTCCAATCTCTGAGGACACCTGCGCAACATTCAGCACATCTACACTTCATCACACTGTTCGTACTTCCTGAGAAATAAGTTAATCTCACTCAGGCAGAATTTCCTTCTCCAATCCAAATATGACAATTATTACAGCTATTATAAGTGGGGGTTTTCTAGCTGGAAAAAGTTGGCACTAAATTGAATCATATGTCATCTAAAATATGTCCACTTAATAATTCATAAATTATTAAACATTTCAATTTTTTTGTGATTTGACAAAACAATCTCAACTCAAGGTCCATTTACTAGCTTTTTCCAGTTGAAAAACTGAACGGCCACCCAGTACAGAAAGTGTTGCCTTTAAAGCATTAGTTCTGGTTATGGAAGAGCTACCTTATCCATTGTCACTTATTGTATCTTGTTCTACGGCATATTTTAGATTACAGTCCATGTTTCAACAACCACAGCTATTTGAAGATAATGAAGCTTCTTTTCAGCATACATATTATGCAAAACAATGGTTTATACCATGCAATCTGCTGTGTAGCTTCATATGAAAATGTAGCAAAGGTATAGGCATTTATTCAATGCCTATATATATTCCCTTGTTCAACCTGGTGTCAGCTGCAGCTCAACGTCATGACAGACAGAATGAGTGACACCTCATGTACTGGTACCTTCCATTTGTTTCACATTCTCTTCTTATTCTATTATTATATTGTTAAGGTAAAGTGGTTTCCCTCTGCAGTCACAACTGTTGATGCAGATATTGACTCCTTTAAGAAGTACTCTTTTCTACCAGTTCAGCTGAAGAGGCTGAACTCATTAACATGGTTAAACATGACTCTCCAAGGCACTGCTCTCTGGTATTAATTAGGTCACAGCTAAGCTGACAAGCTCCACTGCAAGTGAGTTAGTTCATTTCTCACTATAATGATGTGATGTTTCAGACTTGTGTGTAATCCTCTGCTCTCTGGCTGTAGGGTCGATATGAGGGGAACTTATGATTGTGTAATGAATTCAAATCCTATCTTCTTGTTGGCTAATCTCTACAGTTCAGTTATTGATTCTCATTCAGACTTCTCCATGATCATCTGTCACCAGGTTGCCATAGACAGACACCGGTTGCCATGGAGATGGCCATAGATTTGTCAGTGTCAATGCAGGTGGGAGCAGCGAGACTCTAGATTTTAATGTTTGTGTCAAAATATCAAACGTGAAATGTATTTATGGTTTAAAAACAATTACACATCAAACAACAGCGTGTCTCAAACTAGTTTATACTGAATAATTTTCAATATCACATTTCTTAAAACTGCTGTGCTCTTGTGACACAAAGCATCCCATTTCCAGCAGGACAAACAAAGGTTGTGGATGTGTGGGAATATGCACCCAAAGCCATGAAGTATTCATGGAACCCGTTTCCCTCTGTCAAACGTCTCACCAGAGACACAGTATCAGCCTCATTGCCTTCTCCAGGCCCCATCAATAGGGTGAAATTAATACCCCTTTAAGTATCTTTAGGGCAATCGTTCTTTTTCAGAGTCAATGAGATTACATGTATCTCTATTGACTTGGTGTTACACAGTATGTAAGCGATCTATTTTAATAGGATTAAGGCATGTTGTATGAGCACCAGGACTCCTAACGTGTGAGCAGCCGTGTGTCCGTTGAGTTTTAATGTCCAAACCTTTGACTCAAGAGCTAATGCTTTCTACTCATGACTACCTGGGCGTCGTAAGCTGCAGAGCAGCACCAGACAGCCAATCGAATCATACCGCACTAATTAACTTTCAAGACTATGCAGTCATTTCATTACAATGCTGTTTCCCTTCATCATATCTGTTCTGCTGTGTTACAGTCTCTGGAAGATTGAAAACTAAATTGAGTTTGTGTAATGCACCTCAGCCATCTGCGAATGCTAATTTCGCTGTCAGGGAGAGAAAAAACACTACCTGTGCACGAGGCTGTGCAGCAGCACTGATTTGAAAATCCTTTTCATGGTACACAGTGCACCAATGCTGCTTTGATATACTTATCAGATCACTGCTGTATTTATAATTTATACAGGTTTTCTAAAATAAACCCTGTCTCCTTGAAATTGCATTCATACGCTACTAATTTGCAACAGCAAAATTAGCAGTAAATAAGAGATATATTACTGCTCCAAGTTAGTTTTTTTTATTAACACTATGAGAAATGTTTTCCATCAACGCGAAGTCTTGAAATGTTCATTCTTATTGTTAGTACAATACAACTGTACACCATGATTACCATTTTAATGGTTAAGATTAGGCACTCACAGGACTTGGTTAATGATAGGTAAGTAACTTGTCTTGGTTTATGATATAAAAGCAAGTCAATGCTGACTGAAAGCGCTTTTTCAGTATTAAATGTTTTTCTTGCCTGAACCTAACCACACGGCTAAAAGCACCATTGTCAGCTCAGCCGTGATTCCTGCCTGGTTTACCGTTTACTAAAAGACACACAAGTCAGAGAAACAATGATGATGTGATAACTGTGATGCAAATAGCTGCTGAGCTTTGACACCTTATAAACATTGCTTGTTGGGGTGTAGTTTTGTACTGAAGTGAACAAGTAGAACCAAACTACCAAACTGAAGGAAAGATTGACGTCACAGCAGTATGAACAGTGAGGTGTTTGCTTACTGATGTGTGTTCTGAAATGCATTTGAATGATGACGTGGTTGCTTAGCGTAGAAAACAGTGAACAAACTACATCGTCAATGACTTTGAATCTTTTAAATTAATAGAACCAAATTATTCCAATCCGCAAATTGATTTGTAATTTACACCTTAATGCCAGTGAACATAACCCAGGCAATTACATTTACTTTAAAACAGATTTGTCTAAATAAATGACAAGAACACTGTATTAACATCATTTATACTGTACTGTAGAGCCACAGAGCCTTGTGATCCTCTTCAGTAAAAGCTGGTTTTGTGTCCTGTTAGAGCTGCAGGACAGCATCCTGACCGCCGGTCAAGTAGCCGAGTCTGATGACTTAATTAAGGTCACAGGCGGAGAGCACAGTTTGCCCATCCTCTGCCTCATTAACATATCTCTTTGTTCAGTATGTTGATGGGAGGCAATGGTTTACAGTTAATCAGCTTGAAGGCGTTGCTCCTTTGGTTATGCCCAAGTGTATTGAAATAGGCTCTTTTGAGATTATATTTAATTGGATATTTTGTTTTGTGATTCCTAAAAAGGTTTACAGTGTGACTTATTTGCCCAAAACACTCCCGCAAACCGCTCGCTCTCTCCATCGCTGGCGTGTTGAGCTCATTTACCCAGCACTGAGAGAAAGGTGATAGCGGACAGTGTGAAGTAATCTGCTCTATTGATCATGTTGTCAGAGAGTGACTTCAGCAACTGCAAAAGCAAACGCAGCCAACGTTAACCCTTTATTGGGCACAGGAGACAGACGAAAAACGCAACAAGGTGTACTGATCAGACCAAAATATTAAAAAGTGTTGTACATTTTGAAAAACAATTTGCTCCCATAACATCACACTTCCCCTCTCCCTGTGTGAATTTTGGGTTGGTCCTGCATCGTGCTTTTACCTGTAAGGAGAGGAGTGTGCTGTGGGGATCATTTACTGACACTGGCGTCTACGGTTTTGGAGATCAGAGGGTGAATCCCGAGGGGGTGTTGATGCAGACTTGCGCTTTGGTTTGAGGATCTGTATTACGTTGCTCCGTCAAGCCCTTCTTCCATCAAGTTCAGGGAAACAGAACCCGTTGTTGCCCATAAGCCCATGTGTCATTGAATATTTATCATGTATCTGATTTGAGGGGGTGAGATTCCTGAGATGTGGCAGCCCCCCACCCACACCCCCACCCTACGGCCTGCAACTCAACACCCTGTAATAGAAGCCCTAAAATGTGGCTGTCATTTTTTGCCTCTGGGACATGGTTAATTAATTACATGTTGGCCTCTACACTTAACTCTCTGAGCAAACCTCTCCACATTATCTCACAAGCTTATCCCAACTCTGCCACTGCAGTAAAGTATAATACTGTATGTCTTCATCTGAGAGAATATGAAATTCAGCCCAAACCCTGAGAAGGCGCAGAGCAGCCTGAATATTTCCTTTGACTGTCAGCCAGTGTGCAGTATCTATCTCTGTAGCATTATTAATGTAAACAAATGTGTTAGATGATGGCAAATCCACAAGTAAAATATTGAGACCTGTGAAAATGTATGGAGTTGGAGGTTTGTGATTGCAGAAATCATTCGGAGCAGACAGGAGTTATGAGTTATCATCTTGAGCCTTCTAACTCTTAGGTTCGTTTGTTAGTTTGCTTAATGGGGATAGTAAAGCTAAACATTGTTACATAGCAAAACGTAATGCAATAGATGTAAAACACGCAAAGGGATAAATCATATTTAGCAGTGCTTTGAGGTAATACTAATGTTGATAACATGCTGATGTGTAGCAGGTCATTTCAGCATGCTAACATTTAATACACAGTGTACTATACACTTGTTCAGTGTATTATTTCATGTTTTCACAGCATGACAACCAGAAAGACACTAACTAACACAGTGTCTGTGTGTAGAGGCTGCGTGCTGACGTCGCACTGTATGTGTAGCACACTGTTAGCACTGCATGTGTTTGATGTACTTTCACTCTTCATCGCTCTGTGCATTTTAGTTAGAGCCGCTCCGACGCGAAGGAGATCAATTTTCTGCAACAGGAACATTAGTGATTCTCGAGCCAAGGGTATTAAACTCAAATCATTGTGTTCTATTGTTTGGCATGTCCTATTGATTATCTCCTGGGTTTCACTGGCAAGAGTGAAATATTGTAGCCTCAACAGTCTTGCACACAAAGAATTGGATCCATTTGAAAACAAATAACTTGTGCAAAGCGATATAAAATATCTGTTTAGATTTAATCTTTTCATCTGTGTTGTGTTGGTGAATAAACAGCAAATCTAAGTGGCAGAACCTGAAACAGCATGTAATACCAGGCTTATAGGTGAGCTGGGTATCAACTGCATTACATGGAAATGTAGTCATCCCATGTGCTGCATGGATCCTGTGGTCAACATTTACAGAGCAACAAACTGACAGCAGCATCACTGCAACATGTTAACACAGAAGAGTTTTACAGTTAGACGACAAACAAAAAACTGTTCAGTTATTGATCCACTGGTTCAAATCCCTCATTATTTCATACTACCTGTTAGAGGGCAGTCCCCGAGGACGTAACGGCAGAGTCTTCTCAGTAGGCCGACTCTGTCGTTCACAGAGACGTGTCGTGCATGATAACAATGATGAATCCCCTGTTCAGCTAAAATCAATATTCTGATCCACGAGTCCCTCTTCCTGTTCTTTCGCTTGAATTAGACACAGCAGGTACGGAGAGAAAATTTCCTTTTCTGAGGCGCAATAAGTCTCACTGAGGACAAAGATTTTTCTAAATATCAGGTCATTGCATCATCGTGGTGAATCTGATGAAATGAACCTTTCTCCTGAATTCAAATTTAAAGAAAGCATTCTTAACCATTTGAAATTGTATAACTGTTACATCCCTGAAAGTAATTTGTCTCGGTATCTTACGCCATCTAATTATGCAGATTTTATTGCAGCAAACAGCAGTTTGTCTATTGTTGCAACACTCTTCACTGATTCATTGTTTTTAATGAATTTTAAATGCGAACCTGTCAATACTCTGACTCTTCTGGGAGAAAAGATAAGTACAAAAGCTCTGTCTCTATTGTAGCACAAACAAAGCAAAAAACAAAACAAAACCAAACATTATTTGACACAAAAGCTAAAATAATTTTTTATATACAATGTATTTTCTTGGCTCTATTCATCTTTGCCTTGTTTTCTATCAGCATGACATTTACTGTATAGGCCTCATTGAATACGTCATTCTGAGACATTGTTTCCATGACTGATGAATTACAAGTCAAAACGAAGTGCGAATTCATTACCCTGAGTGCTTATATCACAGCACAGACAACACGTATATTTCTACACTGGATCTTCTTGTGTAGATCTGAGCCAAGGGAATGTGGCGTGGAAAATATGGTTATTTGCCCTCAATTCAAATGCATCACTAAGCCTTGTTTTGTTTATGCCCGTTGAGTTCTGCATTGAAGACTGAAACCTACCATTATCCTCCGTTCCCTGGCTGAGTTATTCATCTGGGTCTCCTGTCGTGTCTCCTAAATAAAAAGCCTGCAGCGCCTCACCAACCTCCCACTCTTCAAGCACCACAGGGTCGCTCACAAAGCTAATGGTCACACCGGGGCCTGTCAGCCCTCTCCAAAGCCCATCCTTTGTACATGCTCTGCTCCACTCTCACCCCTGCTGCCCTGCACCTTACTACAAATGTCAAAGAATATTGATTTGGCTCAGAATGACAAAGTTACTTCCCTGAGATACCTGCCTTTGTACTACTGCAATAAAGAAAAAGACCTGACCTTCATACATGCTGCAGCTAGACACTATCAATATTTCATCTCAAACGGCACATTTGCTGCTGAATTTGTGTTTGTGTCTTGTATGAATGTTATCAAGAAGCAGATCCAAATGCCGGCTCAAACGTCGCAGTAATTGCAAAAGCGCTGCCAGGTTGTGAGCAAGCCTCATAAATGCTGCTCCTCTGATGAACATGCTGTCTATTTTAGAAACAAGCCTCTGAAGCAGCACAAATATTCCTGTGAGCCTTTTAGACTCATAGCATGGCTGAAGTAAACAGCATGGGAAACAGAAGACATCATCACAATTTCTGGCTTCAAAAGAGCATCAGAGGAACGTGAGAGACAAACAAACCAGAGGAGAAACTAAAGAAAACAGGAGAACAACAAGTGGGTGATAAAGCTCCCATACTTCCAACTTTCCCGTCCACAAAATTTGTGGCATACAGTATTTCAGCACCAAACAAATAGCTATAGAGCTGTGATCTCATAAAGGACGGCCATTATTTGAACACCATAATGTGCTTCGTGTCACGGACTCAAAAATCCGATAAACGGTCCCATTATTTGTCAACGTGAAACAAAAGAATGACATTTATCAGAAATGGAATGACTGCGAATTGTTGCACTGAATCAATGTGGCATGATGCCCAGTTTTTTTTCATGTCTTGCATGGCTGATATCTAATTGTTTCTGCAGAAAACTCATTAGGAGTCAGTTGACTGGAAATTCTCGCAGGAGAATCACTGCAGTCATCTGATAACCTCCACGTTCCCTTTAAGAGGAGTTTATTTGAAATCCCCTTACAGAGAAAGTGAGAATAAAAAGCCTCTGATTTCCCCGAGGTGTAATGGTATTAGTACACCTGATTATATTGTAGGACGTCACATAAAAAATATACCCTAGTTACTGAATATACTTGTTGATGGCAGTGTTGTATGTTCTGTGACATCTAGATGACTTTCTTCTAAACACAGTGAGAGCAATACATTTGAGGTGCAAAACAAGGACTGATTCTTTATCACTTATTCCGATAAATCATGTAGGTGATTAAGTAAGTGTGTGTGAAAAATTAAAACTCACACATACCTTCTTTGGACAGATCATTTCAATAGCTATTTCAATAGTGACTTTAAGACTCTTTGATGTCTTTGTAATTCTCTGATGAATGTGAACGCCTAAATGCCTCATCAGGTTTTTCCTGCAGTCATCAGTCTGAGTTCAGAGGCAGTTTGCCCTCTGCCTGTACTTGTACATGTCCTGGTCCCTCTCCTCTTGCCCTGCCCACTCAGGGGAGCACTTCTCTGTAACGCTAGATGCATCCGTTGCATCTTCATCCCTCATTATTTTACCCCTCAAAGACCTTTGCTGGAAACAGGAGATGTTGCATGGTTTAACTCTTTGTTGTGTCACACTGTGAGCTGTGTTGTCTAATTTCCTGTCTAGACGTGCTTTGATGAACTCGCCTGATGCTCAGCAAAGGAAATACACTCAAGATGTTTAATGTGGAAAACAGATTTTGTTGTTGCACCGGAAAATGTAAATGAAATGCAAACCTCTCTGCAGAGGTGCCATTAAGATGCTCAGTGAGACATGATCTTTATTTTTTAGGCAATTACATGGTGATTGTTAAAGCGGCTATAATGAATAATTTTATGTAAAAACAATGGATCACATGACTATTAGCATGTGAAAGGTGTTGCTCGTGGGGATGAACCCATAAGTTATCATCGACTCTGCTTCTCAGTTACTGTTTTCGTTCATTCTTACCATTCTCATCAGCATCATTTCCAGATGTAGCATCATATGTTTGCAGCTAAAGAGCTCTAAAAACCCATTGAAATACAGCACCAAACAAACAGGCACAGTTAGCAACTGGCTGGTGAACATGGCAGAGCATTTACCTGCCAGAATATTTCCTTTAGGAGACCAAGCCAGAGAGAGAGAGAGAGACCATGGCCAGAGACATGACTCCAAATGAATGCTAATGTTGCTCCGTATCTGATGGTTGGGTAAATAAGCAACTGTTTGCGAACACGTTTGCCATATCAACTTAAAAATCTATGTTGGTGTCATGTTTACAGCTGGTATACAGGGTTAATATTGATGAAAGAGTTTTGGAACGAACATGGTGGTGGTTGGATAACGTTTCCTGCTATTAGGACCCACAGGACAGACAGGCTGCACTTTACTTGATGCTATTTTCTGTGTCCACTCCCAATCACTTTTCACGTGTTTAATGAAAATATTGTCTTATATACTAAAGTTACTGGTCTTACTGTAAATCTTTAATTTATCCTATTCTAAATACAAGATGAGACCACAGTCGGAGTAATGAAAAACCCCCAACAAACTAATTTAACTTCCTTTTTAAAACTTAAAAAAATCGATTGCAGATGCAGTAGAAGTAGCCTTGCTGACATCTGACTAAATGAATCTGTCTGATTCCACCACTAATAGCCTACTTTACTGTCCACAGGTGCTGTCACCCTCCTACATAATGATTGATTGCCTTTTCCGTTTCACTTAGGAGTCAGGTCATACAACAGCTAAATGAATTGTGGGTGGGTGCATCTATTCTATGAGTGGGACGTTGAATACAGAATATAAATTATCACAGTTTGACTGGCATTTAATACCCGAACGTTATTTTAACTGACAGACCAGAATTACTAGTGTGACGCTCCCAAACAGCTCAGCTCAGTTTGATTCTGTCCCAGATGACAACTAAATACACCAGATGAACAAGGAAATAGAAATGGATGTCTAAAATCTTATAAGATAAATACTACTTTGTAATTTTTTGGTATGCTTTTGTGTATGAAGGCCTAGTATTGGGTTTTTGTCTGACTCTTCCGTGCCACACAGGGAAAATGTCCAGTGTCTATAAAAAGACAGTTGCTCTGTATAATATATATCAGAAGCTGAAGAGCGATTTACTCCTTTAGGATTCAGCCGTGTTGCAGGATTCCAGGTAAGTCCTGGTGGAATGCCAAAGAAATCCATCAAATGATTATGTTGTGAGGTAAAATCAATGGTGTGTTAAATAAATTATGTTGTTAAGTCAAAGGCACATTAAATAAATGGCGCTAAGTGTGATGCTGGAATTAGTTCTAATCTAATCCGACAAGGTGCCACTTTTACTGGCGGCGGTGCTCTAAACCGATCTTGATTCAATCTGAAGCTTTTAATTGCACCTGAGAGAAATAACGTGAAAAAACACACATTTTTCCTGCAAAACGTGCAATCAATCGTGAGGTTTCTTTGTGGAATTAAATACAAAATGAAGTGATTGAACATGCTAATGAGACAGGAAAACTGATTACTGACCAACCAAAATAAATGTAAATGTTCTAAACCTCAAAACTAGAGGGGGGAAAAAAAATCAGCTGTGAAGTTGTAGTTTGGTATCACTCTCTTGTGTGTTGAAAGAAACTTGCGGTCTGTGGGAGGAAGTCAGTGAGGAAATAAAGCCTGCAGTCATTATTAATTGTCAGAGTTTGTTGTGCTGAGTGACCAATCTGTTGTTGAAGTTGGATTGGTGGGAGCTCGGTAATGGAGTTGGCTATGTGACTGTTAGACTGACTCTCTGCAACCTGACTCACATATTGATGAGCTACTGCTGTACAGACTGCAGAGTTACTTACCTTACTGCAGCTTAAAGGAATGATCTTTTAAGCTGCACTGACGCAAGTAACATTATTTTGTCGCATTGCCAGGCGCAAATTCATGTCTTTGCATTGACTTTGTATGTAATCTAAAAACATGTAAAATTTAATTTGCTTTGGCCCATGTGTTCCTACTGAAGATGTAAATCTTTGAAAACAGGTTGTGAATTTAATGTATTCTTTCAGTCTTAAAAATCTGGAGACTTTAGTTTTAGCTAACCTTACTCAAACATAAGTAAAATCTGCATTTGTTGGGCACTATTTCTAACCCCAGAATTGGTGCCCTAGCAACAATTTAGTATTGCAGCAGGACAGTATGGGACTGACACAAAATATACAATGGCTGTGTTGGTGGTAATGAGGGAACATGTCAGTTAAAGGCTGTGGCTCACAGATGTGTTTTTAAAAGATTTTAGACAACAATGGACACAGAGGAATAAGCTTTATCAAGCTTTGGCTACACAGACAATAGTTGTTAGTAGGATCATTGTTGGTTTTGATGTCTTTGTGGAATTCATTTGCAGTATGAAAAATAGAATATCAGCCACATCCTTTAAAATGGTATTTTTCATGCGATGTACTTGTTCCTGTCTCACAACTGACTGCAAACCGCGTCTCTTGTGGAGCAATATTGGATGGTGCAACACAGCTAGTTTCTTGAATCCTGGACTCTCCAATTCTCTATTCTTTCAAAGGTCAGCGCTGTCAAGACAGTTTGCAATTGGTTAATGGCACAAATTTGCACGATAAGGTTGAACTTTAACATGCTCTGCACAGATTTACTTCACCTCTGGGTGTGAATCCACTGTATGGCGTTAAAATAAATTGGTTTTGTTCTGAAATTTTTATGTAAATGCTGGTGTGACTGGACCCTATGGATGTAGCATTGGAGTAGCAGAACAAACCCATAATATTAAATCTCTAAGACATTTTACACTTGATCATGATTTGGATCAACACAAGGCGCTATCCATATGTTCCGTTAGGCGTGGGGTCAGCGTACCAGAGTGCCATAATTACATTTGGCTCCCTCTCCCGCAACAGGATTAGGTGATTTGTGGCCAAGAGGTCTTTATAATTGCCCCTGATTACCAGTTGCCAGTGCAGTGGAGAGAAAGGTCAGTTGGTCTGCTGTTCAGCCACCCTTTGGGCCCATAATCCCTCAACACCCTGTGTCTGTGTCGTCCCCTCCCTCTCCCACACCTCCGAGCACGGAGCGCGATCTGTATCATCACTTTTGTCTGCTATTGTCTGAATCCTAATTGTTACTCTTTTTCCATCACTGTTCAGTGGATAGAAAACAGAAAACAAAGAAATACTGCCGCTGATGTTGAAGTGTTACCTCCATGTATGTGGTCCATGTTTCTCTTAGCGGAGAACAGAGCCACGGGTAGCTCATTATCTTTGGCTCAAAATATGTGACCTTATTTGGTACCAAAAGAAAATAGACACAGTAATGGTGCATTGTCAGAGAACAATTGCTTCTTTCCTCTTTCTCATTTTTACCTCTCGTTAAGCTTCGTAAGAGCTTTGAAAAATTCCCTCAAGCCTCCTCATTGTTTTTTCCCCTGACGGAGGGATTCCTGCTCTTTTTTAAATTCCAGCTTTAGTTTGCTGCTGAGAAGGAGCCGCTTGTACAGAAATAATTAGCTGTATTATGTGCAGAGATATAGGCATCTCCCTTCTGAGGTAAAAATCCTCCCATTCATCTTACTTCATGAAAGGCCAATGTATCTAAGATTTTAACTTGATATTATGTTGCTGACTTGATGTATGTCTGCATGTTCAGCTGAATATCATGGAAGTCTTGTTGTATCAACTTAGTATGTTGGGAATCACTGGATTAATTTAATCATTACTATATTTTTCTCTCAACATCTTCATTTGTAGCGCAGCCAAAGACATTTGGAAAGTGTCCTCTACTCTCACTGAAGCTGGACTAATATTTGCCGTCTCAACACAAACCCTTTTGACTTGTCTTTGATGACTACTTTGTCCCCTGTAAATCTATTTTAGCTGCCTCTGGATGGAGGACTCCGAACAGGGGCTTATAAAAGATTTATGTGACAAATGCCATTTTAAAAAGTGTCAGCGGAGTATCACAACATGTGTGTTATTGTTCATTGTTGGGTGCAGCCAGCCCACCTCCTGAGGTCCTTGGCTTTTCAGATAAAGGATAATGTGAATGACCCAGTGTGACTGTTTGTCCTCCAATTTGTTCTGCAGTTTCTCGGGATCCTGAAAGGTGCCTTTGGCTTTAAGCAGTGCTGCCTCTGGAGCCGACTGAATTGCTTAACTGGGTGAGAAATGAAGATTTATCTGCACATCTGTGAGGCGCTCTGGCTTCTCGGTCACACTGTGTACCTGAACCTCTCACTGCACACAGTCGACAGCACGCCAACTGAAGAGAAATTACACGTTTGAAGTATTTGTTCAAACACAAATTAATTCATATAAATATTCTTTTCATCCATCAATCCTCATAGAGTTCAGTGTTACACACACTCGCAGAATAAAATCTTGACTCAACTTATTCTGTGCTTATTTGGACTATTTTATTTATTCAGGCTCCAGTCCCATGCTATCACATAAACTGCCACTCCACCTTCATTTCCTGCCAGGCCCTCATCTGACCTCTCACACAGTGAACCCCATGAATGGACAATAGTGCCCTTCAGTGGGGCCCCATGACCATAGCAAAAGCCTGCAGCTGGAGCACATAGCTAGGCTGCCCTGGCCCGAGGGTAGGCTAACAGCTGAGAAAGATCACTGAACTGCCAAGGGGAATTTTGGAAATGCTCGGGGAATCACAGATGTGAGGGATGAAAAGTGGCCTCGACGCCATGTGAGAGGATCAAGAGTTGGAGGTGTTTATTAGATGCAGTGGAGAGGTGGCCTTTAACAGGTGCTCAGGGGCTGGATGGTGGATCTGTAGCTGCATGAGGATGAACCTCTGGAAAGCCCCGGGCTATTTTTCATCAAACAAAGGAAGCTGGGGATTAGGGCAGTTACTACAAAATCCACTGGATTTCTTTTTAGTTGTCAAAAACAATAAAAGAATATTGTGTTTTTGGATGAAAGAATGAACTAAGTTTTTAACAGTTACATGACTAAATACAAGGGTAGAAATTACATTTACTCAAATACTGTACTCACGTTTTAAAGTACTTCAATTTGTATGCTTCTACTTTCAGAGGGTAACAGGTGAGGCACCAGAAAAAAAATTTAAATTTTGACTTTCATATTGCCAAACTACAATGTGAATGTATTTCTCTATTAACATTAAATATTCATAATCAAAAATCAGGGTTAAAGCTATTAAAGTGGTTAAAGTTATTATATTTATTAAGAGTTTAATACTCAAAAAGCAAACAGCCCAACAACTGTCAACAAATTGGATCACAGAAAAAATGGCACCACATTTTTCCAACTTTTCCCCACCCACTTCAAATCAATGCAAAAAGCACAGACAAAAACACAAAATCCAGAAATTTAACACGTGAAATAGGCAAAGCTGTTCCATTTTTGGCAAAGTTGTGTGTTTATGTTCGATCCTGTCATCATAGCAAGAAGCTGTTTAAGAAATAGGTTTACGGGGCCTGTTTTCATACACTGGTTTTATGTACCGAATTTAATGAGACATTGTGAGTTATTCTGATCCATACATTTTCATTGCTCACAGAGAGTCGGTGGTGGGTTTTATGGTGTTATGGATCTCACTGATGGAGTATTGACCTTTGCATTGCCTGTGTAATGAATGATCAATGTCTCTTAGTGAACACGTGTCTGTAACATGCTGTCAGTGCAGCACATCTTCTTCTGACATCTTTATATCAAAAATTACTGGCATCAAAGCAATCGCTGTTTGGCGATTATGAGCTTGTTTTGTGTCTTGTTATTTCCCCTGAAGGGTTTCTAATTAGATGACAAAAATCAATTATGACTAAAACACACCAAACGTGTCTTATCTTCACTTGCCAGGAAGTTATTTGGTAATTTGTGCCATGGGGCAAGTGCAGGCAATATATATATATATATATATGCTAATGAGAAGGGGGGAGAAAAAAAATGTCAGTGCAGTCTTTGGATAAGATAAACATGATTAAAAATCTGTGATCATCGTCATCATCATCACAAGGCTTCTTACTCCTCCAGCCCTGTAATGATATTCTGTCCAAGAAGCCATTTACTCCAGCCAACACGGCTGCACACTAAAGTCGTCCAAATACTCGCCGGCGCCCCCGCTCTGCCTCTCCAAATGAGTTTTCATTAGCATAATGGTGTGTGCTGCTGCTTGGTGATTTCTTTTAATCAACCCCGGAGTCACTGGTAATTAGTAACAGACGACTAATGGATTCTGATGGACACTCTTGGCATCTCCTGACTTATCCTCGGCTGGTTTGATACTAAGAGGAATACCACTGGCAGCTGGACTGACAAATGTATTCATATCATGGGATTGTAGGCGAATTAAAATAGGCTGACATTGATTTTTAAAATAGCTGTCTCGTAGTGAATTCTGCACATATTCACTCCTACCTCAGCCATTGTCACTCAGCACAGGTTGTCTTCAGCACATTTTAGCTCATTGGATCTCAGATTTGACATCAACCTAATCTTCCCCCCGCAGGAAAAAAACTATCCTCTGAGCCGATTGCAGGAAATTGACATTCTCGCCGCTGTTTCCATCTTAGTCTGTGTCTCGCAGCTTTGTTTCTCCACAGGATATGTGGTGATTGCAGTTCTGAAAGGTAATAGGAGGAATAATGTCCTGCAGTGCAGAGACAGCAAGTGAAACACTCGGTGCTTCTGCAGACTAGCAAAAAAAGTTGTTAAAATTCATAGGACGAAAAAAGGAATCAACTGCAGAATAAATTACACAGCTTCAACTGTTCCAAGGACAGGAAAGGTCAGACTGCTCGTCTGGCACTCTGACTAGCAGTCAGTGGGACTGGTGGGACTACGTTGCACAAGAAAAGATCGGGGATTAAAGCTGCAGAATAGCAAGCTCCATACACACGATCTGTGATGGCTTCCCTGCATCACTGTCCACATATATATGTGTCCCCTGACAGCATGTGTGGGCTTGTATTTGTGGCACAAGCAAGCTGTGCACAGTAGCCACTGACCCATTTCTACTTTCAAATTTACCAGCCATGCAACGCCCCGATGCTCCTCTTCACTCGGCTGCTCTGACCTTTGATAGAGAAGACTTACAGATCATGTACCCTGCAGACTGAGAGAGCTTGTCTCCAAGCTAATCTGTCCTCAGGCTGAGATTGATGCCGTCCAGGGCTTAGAGAAGTTCAATGCAGACATGTTCTTTCAACAGAATTTCACCAGGATGTGTTACAGCAGGATTGCAAATTACCAAAGTTGTTTAATCAAGGATTGATAAGAACAATAGTTTCCCAGGAGACCAGACTAACATGCATTTAGCTCCCAGACATGCAACCTTCCAAACGGCATTCTTTGTCATTCTGTTTGCTTATGGCCCTACTGTTTCTTAAATATACACAGATCACTCACGCCTACACACATAGAAACACACATAGAAACATGCGGTGCGCAAAGTTGGGCGAAAACTTTAGCAACTGGTGCTTTCCCATTCGCTCCTCACGATTTTCCCCTATATTGCCCTCCAACCCTCAGCTCCAAACACATGCTCTTTTCTCCCTCAAAGTTTCTTGTTCAAAGTTATGGCAATGCTAGATTAAATTTACACAGAAACCCCACCCAGCCCATCTCTCCCTCCTTCCCAAGGACTCAGTATTTCAACACAGGCCGGGAGGCTGGGTGTATATATGATTGTGAGCCACACCCCGCAGCTGTGCACCTGGAACTGCTCCCATTCCAGCATGGCAGTGAACCCACACACCTGTTCACACCTGAGGCCTGCGCCTCTGGACCGCCACCTCCTCATATGCCTTTGTTTCATCCATCAACTCATGCGACTGACACAAGCTGAGAGAGTATGCGGTTAAAAAAAATGAAGAAAACAAAACAAAACAGGGTGAGGACTATCCGTGTCTCATCAGAGTAATGTCAGGTATGTAACAGTCGGAGCTCCGTGAACCAAATGTTGTATGAAGTGGTCGCTGTCTGATTTCATTAGACGTGTACTATTTTTCACATCCCTGTGTCATCTCACCCAGCCAGTTCAGCCAGAGCCTAACACAACACGTTAGCATGATGAATTCCAGGCAAATGGTTGATTAATTTTCTTACTCTGAGAGGAGTTCAGGATAGAAAAGACTGTATTATTTGTGTCAATACCTTTCACAGTGAAAGTGTGATCCTTGCAGCTTTTACTGGCTCTGCGATACATGATACACAAACTGTTAAATATTTCAGGCAATTTTAGTGTATGTGTATCGATGAAGTCACTCTGGATTGGAGAAAATCTCAATTGTCTTTGGCAGCAGGGATTTTTAATTCCCAACTTTATGACTTCAACATTTAGATGTATGCATTTTTACACAGACCCATTACACTGATTGAAAAGTTGAGCCTTATTGTTAATCACATGTCTGTGGTAAAATATTCTAAAGTCATCTTCCACTTACTTGGCTTTTCACTGAGCTTTTGATGATATTCCAGGATCCTGTTTCAGCTAATGGAACTTGCTCAGGTGTCAGTCACAGGGTCGAACGCTGTGTTAAAAAGCAAAGAAAGTAAACCTTGAATAGAGAACATTTTACCACAGACTTGAAAACGTTGTTTCAAATATATTTCTTTACATATAACATGAAATATTTGTGACTAAATAAGCAATAATCAACATCAAAGTTAGACCAGAAACCATAAAAGTCTTGGTCATAAATTAATAATGTTAAATCATTAAAAACTCAGCGAATCTGCTTTAACAGGACTGTGGGGGGGTGTGGTTTGAATACATTTGACTGCCAGCATAAACAAACAACACAGACCCACCTACTTTAAACCCGGAGAGAAGACATACCACAAATACAGACCTGCCTCATGTGAAAAAGGCTAAGTTAACGTATTAATGTACATCACTGACTGTTTGCCAGCATTCTTAAAAAAAATACTGCATAAACACATTTTCTGTGAAACAACTCAATGAAAGTTCACTTTATTAGCTTTGATCACGAGGGTTAAATAACAAGGGTTTAGTTTCTGTTTGTTTGAAATCATACGTTTGACCACCTGTCCGTGTCCCATATGGGTGACTGTGTCACTTTGCAGAAACGGCACAAACACTCTTTGCTAATGACTTGACCACTCCAAACAAATGTGGGAGGTCTGAGCGCACTCAGTTGCTCCACAGCGGGGCTCCCTGCTCTCCCTCATGCCTGCTGACAGGTAGCGTAGTAGACCATCTGTCGTGCTCTCTTACTAGTGTTTCACCTCAACAAACTGAACGGATTCAGCAGGGGGATCGTCTGCCTCTGTGAGGGTTGACCACCAGCATACAAAAACACTGCAGAGAACACATTGATTCAAGTGAAAACACAACTGTGGATACTCCTGATGCCAACAACCTGCAGCTTTTTGTTTCCTTCCTCATCAGCTTTTACGTCAGTTAGTTTCCTACATGTCCCAGAATGACTTTCAGTACCTCTCAGATAAGGAGCATGAACGTTTCCTGTTAATCTGTAATGTATATGTGATATAATTAGCTTGAATTTAAATATTGAATATTTAGTGAATATTTTCTCAAAGATTGCAACTAGTGGTTGTATATTGTTCTTCCTCTGCTGTTAATCATGAAATGCTTCATCAGTATGATTCCACATGTTTGATCTACATGTTTTTGAAGGTGGATAAATTAATAAATAAGTGCCTGAAAGGGACATAACTTGGTAAATGATCTACAGTGTTCCAAAATATCTGAAGTATTCACACTCTCATTTGCATGATGATATTGCAGTCTGCCTTTAGAAAAGAGTAAAATATGCTCACTTCAGTTGTCCATTATATGCATTGTTAATCATTTGTGGAAAGAGCCACCTTAATTAACACATCTGGTATCATGTAAATATATATGAACAGTAATTATTTTAAGTGAAAACATTTGGTTTTGTTAAATGGCAATTAGATGTGATAGTAACTTATAATGATTTAATGGCTTCTTTCAGGAAATTGTCCAGCTGAGGAGGTAAGCCTCTCACATCCTAATATGATCATCTTGTCTTATGATGAATTTAATCAGTAGATGACAACTAACAATAGCCATGCTAAACAGAACAGCTTTTGATACGTGAAATAGCACCTGTAAAGGTTGTATTTAGTTTTTGTGATGTTAGCAGAGATTGTGTTTGCTTCAGGTGAGGTGGCCCACCTTATAAAGTTACATCATAATAATAATAATAATGTTTAACTGAATAATGAGGTCATAGTTCCACGTAATTATTTTTTTGGTTTGTGTGAAATTAGTTCATACATTATTATGGATCTGCAACATGAAGTGTTTCCATTTTTTTCTATTTAACTGTGTTGTAGCTGCTTAGAAAATATCTTGTCTCTTGCAATGTTTGTTAACTCTTTGACAAAAGAAAATCATCTCCAACAACTGAAGGTACATCGCCAAATATCTGCTTTTATTTATTCTTTAATTTTCCAAGAAGGACATCTTGGTTTGATTATCATTATTGTTCTAAGTTTATTAGACAATAAAGCAGTGTCCCTGAGAAAAAAACAACGCCAACAGCATTGGAATGTCTCAACATTGCACGGTGTTGTCAGTTTGAATGTCAGCCATGCGTCTCTCCTGGGAACAGATGTATCTTTCCAGTTTGGCAGAAGTCCCACTGAAGAACCTCCAAAAGGAGGCTACCTTTCATTCTCCACAGTCTCTAAGAATAATAAACTTTCTCTCTCCTCTCTATTCAAATCTGACCAGTGCATGGTTTTAGTCAAGGCTGTCACTCGTGGGAGCCCAATTAGAGGTCTGAGACCCCCCCCAAAGGCTTATAATCTGCTCTGTGTTTTGGGGACTCAGTTGCCGAGCAAGCACTGCCATGTGCACTGAAATCATTAGCAGCTCTCTGGCACGTCACTCTGGGACTCTAAATACTGTAATTATCTATGGTTGTCTTTGAATTGATTAATTGGTTGTCCACAAATAACACAGACTTTTCTATCTGAACAAGCATCCAGTGTGTTGATATTGAGCTGTTTTACTGTTGATGTCACATGAAAACAACTGCTCTGGTCTAATTGGCAAAACCATAATTTTTATTAGTCCTTTTATTTTTACTTGTCTCTTTATAAGTTACCACTAAATCTGCCTTTTGAACATTTAATTAGCTTATGCTGAATACAGAAACTTAACTAGATATGTTTACAACGTGAATTGATTTCATTCAGTTTTGCATCGAGAATAACTTCTAAATGCATACTAGGCTCAGCTACAACAACATTTTTGTCAAAGCTGATAGTAATCGAAGAGGGAGGAGGTATTTCTTTTTTTTTTTAAAGCAAATACACTAATAATTTTAACCACTGAAAATCACCAAGCCCCTAAATTTAGTTGCCAAATGTAAAGTTATGTAAAAACAATCCAGTGGAGGCACTTTAATGCAACTTGATACAGACTTAATAAATGAAAAGGCATTAACAGAATGAAAATATATTGTTATAATAAATCCTTTAAATTGAAAACACAAGTTCTTTGTCAACAAATGGTACATATATTCTCTCACAGTCTATTAGTTCACAGTCTCGCTCCCTCATGCAGATAGAAGAATAGAATGAAGGAATCGGGATGCTCGTGGAACTGCAACGTTGCTTTGGCAAAGGCTCGCAGTATATGGATGAAACTTGGTGACCACAGGCAGCCAGTTAGTTTTTGGTGGCCACAAAGTAACTTTAAGTGGCCACGAGCCGTAGGGCCACGGATAATGTTGAAATATATATTCTACACACTTTCACATCATCTGGTACAGATAACGTGCCAAAGTCTACAAACTCAGATGGTATAATAAATCAAGGCACATACAAACTAATAGCAATAGAAAACAATAAAATGTCAACTGATGCTGAAGTTACATCAGCATATCAGTGACTAACGAGCAGAACACAGCTGAACTGTTCAAAACAGACTGAAAACAACAAGTGCTCATGGTGCAGGACCACCCACATAACCGACACACTACGACGAAATCACACTTTGTTTTTCATTGTTTCAGCGTTGCTTATTGATTGGAAGATTTTGGGTAACAGCTTCTTGTAATATTAAGCTGTCATGTTATCACCACAAAACTGGACACGCCTGCTGCGTTGGTGGCACCAAGCAAAGCACAATAAATGTTGTTTTATTGGAGCAGCAAAATATTACCATCTAAAATAAAATGCACACATACATACATGACCTGTGTTCAGAATAAAAAAATGAATTAATGCCATCTTGGGCACCCCAAACCCAATGAATGTTGTTCCCCACACCAAACTTTCCCACTAAACATATCCGTGTAAAATAACAATATGCTATTGAGCGGATGCATTTTTTTATGACTCTTATGAGCTACATCAGTGTCATTTCCTACGCACCTATGCCTTGCTGCCATGACCTGCAACCATGTGGCAAACCATTGTGTCAGGTGGATTTTAAAAAACAGAGCATAGGGCATTTATTCTCAATGGCTTCTCTTTGGTACAGGACACTGAACAAATCAATCCATGTATGTCGCTTTGGACAAAAGTGTCAAATGAATGAATGTAAATGGAAGGTAACTGATTGTGTAAAATCCTTGCAACATTCACCAACAAGGGGTACAACAGATCAATAGGTTATAACACGAACGTTCAGTCACTCAACGACAATTTACCATCCTCACTTTGCTTACATTTTCTGGTAAAAACCCAACTCTTTTGTCACTGGTTATAGTTTCATTGTCTCGTGCAGCCACAAAGTGTTGGAGCGATGTGTCAGGATGATGATGATGACAGCGGTGGCTGTGATGATGAAGATGGTGTATTAGCAATGGAATGTCCATCCAGTCCATGCTGCCTCATGCAGTTGTTTATGGTAGAGAGAAAACATTGCTGTAGCTGTCTGTATTAATTTTCCTTCTAAATAATGTTTGATTAAAATACGGGGATATGCTAATTAATGTAGATTTGAATGATAGAAATACATGTATTTGTACATGTAGTAGCATTTAACATATTAACAACGTGGAGGTCTTCTAAGTGCAAATATACCATATGGCCTCAGCAACAAAACCACACAGTCCGAGAGGGGGGGGCAGAAGAAAAGCCCTGACCTTTTGGCTGTCTACAAAGCATTCCCCAGACTATGGACCCATTGAACGGAGGTTCTTCAGAGGTTTAATATAAAGAGCATCTCTAATGTGCACAACTCACCGCAAATACTAATATCACCCAGGAAACTACTTCTCTGTGCAACTGCCAATGAGCCGTCATTACTCTCCAACTCGACTACAGGTCTTCTGCATTCACGGCCTTGTTGTTTGTTGTTTGGCTTTGTTCATATGTAAAACATGTACTCTGTATTTCCTCTCTTTGTCACACACACACACACACACACACACACACACACACACACACACACGAAACCCAAGTGTCATGTGTCCATCAGTGCAGTTTGTAAATCCAGTTTGTATTCTTGGCTTCACTCCGCTGAGGATATCTGTCTCCAATTCAACATCTGTTTAACGGTCCTGTCAGCTGGAACAGTGGATAATCTCTAATTCTTCCAAATGTGGCACGATCCGTGCATAATGCTGGCTTCAACTCAGGGAATATAAGAAAATAAATGCAGACCCAAGCAGCTCTGCCAGCATATAGAGACAAAGCAAAGGGCTCTTATTTATGCATTTGCAGTTGGTATCACTGTGCCTCCAGAAGTCCAAAATATAAACAGTGAAGCTCATATTTAATTTATTGGCTTAGATTTTATTTTTAGGTTAGACCATATTTAGATTTTTTGAAGGCTGTTAGAAACACTCAGCACATTTACAAACTCTTATCTGCTCATTGTGTTTGCTCAGCCTGTATACTCCAACTAACTTCTTGGATTTGGTTGGTGTTTTGGTAATGCTTATCAGGTGTGACAGCTCTTTGTCGTGACGATCTTCATGCTTCATAATGTAATCTACCGCAGACCAAAAAAAAAAAAACTGGATGAAAGGGAAATATCTGCAAAATAAGTGAGAACACCGAACGATATGTCATCCATGCCTCTCGCGAACGGCTTGATTAAGATCTAGCAACAGCGCATTTCCGCACTTTCAGCCAGGACTCATGTTGTTATTCCTTCGCTCCACTGGTAAGGCAGAGGAGGGCTTGGTGTAAACACCTAGAGAGGGCTTTCGCTCGCTTTCTGTGCAGGTGAGAAGCGGTCGCTCCACAATGCACCTCTGCTGCACGAGCCCCCCGCGCAGCAGCTATCTTTCCACCGGGTTCGGGAGGTCACTATTTTCCCACCAGGGGAACTCTTTTTCAGCTCATATACGATGGATGCATTATGGCTCTGAATGAGAACCCGTAGCTTTCAATGTGCATTCCTCTGGGTTTCTGTTCTTACGGAGGGCCAGTGAATAAGAAATCAGCATCTCTATAAAACTCTCTTTTTGGCACACAGACCCCCCCCCCCCTCCTCCTCCTAACGCCATCTACCCCGGACTCCCCTCCCCCACTGCCATTCTGTGAAGTTAGGAATCCATAGGAGGTTTACTTGAGATGCAAGCGTAAGTGTGAGAACACTGGGCTTGGGAAAAAATCCTTTCCTTTGGCTTGAATGGGGGCATTTCTAAAACCGGACGTTTTTTCAGGAACTCCTTCAGCAACCGCTTTGTCCTCTGTCAGCTGAACAAAACACCGCTGCCATTCAGGAAAAAATAAAGCTTCATTACCGGCTAATTTGACTGAGTTACATTTAAAGTCTTTCCCTCCTCTGTTGTTTCTGTTTTGTCGTATCAGAATAATAATTGTAACAACCCTATCTAGTAAATATGTTAGAGGCCCGGCAATGTTTGAGGGCACAGATCAGATGCTTTATCCATAGCTGAGGCTCTGCTTAGCTACTGGTGTTCAGAAATGAAAAGGAAAGTCAGTCACACAGCGATGCCCAGCCGCTTCATTCAACTCTGCTCCCATTTACACTTTCTGAACATCAAAGTCGGTCACTGTTGGAGTTGTATCACAGAAAAAGGGACATAGACACAGATGTCCCTTTAAACTCAATATCAAATTGTCTTTCATGAGGACCAGTTCAACTGTCACAGTCATGAATAATATATCGCATTCAAGGGTTACTGGGTGAATTTGTTACTCTGATTTTAAAACACAATCATTTATGGGAATTCTCTTTCTATTCCTGAACATATTTTATCATATAAATCTCTTATGTAACCATAAATGCATACTTTCTGCATCTGATTTGCACACATTTCCATGAGCATTTGAGCGACTGTTTGCTGCTATTGGAGTCCACAGTTCTCCTCCTAAAAAAAGCTGCACATGCTCATAAGAAAGAAAAGAAGTATTTTCCGCTGACACCCCGAGTGTATTTTCAGTAAGGAATTAGCACTGTGAAATGGATCAAAGGATGATGTTTGCAGAGGCATTGCAGGCGCAGCATAATGAGGTGAATCCAATAAAGTTGTAAAAATCATCCATAATGTCGACTAATGCACAGTTATGGACGACAGTAGGAGGCTGGCTTTGAATACCAACTCTGTCTTGGCTCTGTCTTTTTCCTCTTGTTGACTTTTGCTCAGTTTTGTTCTGCACCCAGATTTAAAGATTTCTAATGAAACCATTCAGCCTTGTTAAGTTATGGCAGGGAGGCTGTCAGTAAGCCTGTTGCATAATCACCCACGGAATTTACATATTAATGTAGCTGGTGTTGAAAACCCAGCTATTTCTATTCTCTGCAAAGTAGTTACATACTATTTAAAACATATTTTGACAAATTCACTTCACAGACTAATATTTTGCTGCCTGCCCAGACTTCTCTTGGTGAGATTATGCCGAGTAGCAAATTATTTTGATAATGATCATCAAAAAACTTATTTGTTTATGCCTCCAAATGTGCCTCTATTGCCTGGATGAATTGGATCAATGTGTTGTAACTGATGTCTCATTGTGCTGAATATTACGGCTTCCTGGGAACAAAAGTCCTCGGAGATAAAGTTGACACGAATCCAATCATGCAGGGATTCACATTTGTGTTTCATTCACTCTGATTCAGTCTGCTGATTTGTGTCTGTACATCTGGAGTTTCAACATGTTGGAGAAATGTCATGTAAGCTCCAAAAGGAAAGTGTGTGAAACAACACATACTGTAAGTCCTTTCTCCATCTAGACACACTGTACGATGTAAAGGCATAAAGCCCCATATACATCTAAATGCATCAGGTAATGTTTCTTAATATTTGGTATGCTCGCAGGTCTATCACTTTAATTAACACTGAGGGTGAGCCTGACAGCTGTGGTGGCAAAAGGCGAGCCAATCACAGGTGCTGTGTGGGGCACAGGGAGGAATGTGAGGGAGCGTTTGACAGAAGAGGCCATGTGCAGAAATAAGATGACAGGTGGTTGGCCTGATCCAACGCCAGGCTGCCAAAATGAGTTTGCCTTTGGGAGCTGCAGAGGAAGATGACAGTGTAAATGAAAATGGCAGCGTCTAACTGTGCTCTGCTCCACAACAGCACATCCCAAGGTTAGGATAGTTTTTTATTTTGTTTTTATTTCACATCTTACATGGAAACCTGAAATATAAGTTCATGAATTGTATGAATGGAAGGTATTTAATTTCCAGGTGACTTGGGGACTTAATTGAACTTCAGTGGAAATATTTTTAGTTAAAGTCTCAAACTCTGGATGCCTTCACATCTCAATACAGTTTTGTCTGTGATCTATTACTGAACAGGCTGTCAAACAATGCTAGATGTGTATTGAAAGTGATTAAACTGAATCTTAGGTTAGAACAGAAGTTCATATATGTTTGTACATTAACTAAATCTGACTTTCACCAGAAAGTGTTGCTCTGTCGTTAAAAATAAAACATTAAAACATGTCAGGTTTTTGCTACAACCTGACGTCCTCTGTATGTTGTTGTTTTCTGTAGGACCTGCTCTAAAGACCTCATAGCTTCCAGGAAATAGAAGCACATTTACATAGAAGCATCAGCTGACAAAAATGTAGCCAAACTGATTCTCCCTGCCCCTGAGTGGTGGAGGAAGTACTCAGATCATTTAATTAAAAGGAACCACTACAATAATATAAAATTATTCCATCACAAGCAAAAGTCTTTCATTGGCCCCTGTGACTGATATGTTCTGTATTACATAATTAGATTGTTAATAGTGATGAAACAAAAGCCTTTTTCTGTTGTAGTTGGTTGACGTGGAACTACTTTATATATAGTTTGATAGTTTAGTCTGGTAGTTCCCAACCTGGGGTCAGGCCAGTGGGCTACAAAATAAATCACAAAATGAATCAAAATTTGGACTTAAGTCTTTACTACTTTTGGAAATATTTGAAAATCTTGCCATGAAACTGTTTATTTAAATTAAACAGTCGAAGACGTTTAGAGGAAAAATCCCTGTTTTAGTAGAAATGGGGGGAATGATTAGACACTGCCATTTTCTAAGGGGTCACAAGTAAAAAAAAGGTTCGGAGCCACTGGTTTCAATTTTAACAATGTATTTCTGAATGTAAAATCTTAATCTAAAAAGTAACTACAGTTCGATAAATGTAGTGGAGTGAAAAGCATAATATTTCTCTATGAAATGTGATTAAGCAGATGTAGAAAGTAGTAGAAAATAAAAACACCAAGTAGAAAAATACCTCAAAATTGTACCTGAATAAATGTACTTAGTTATTTTCCGCCACTGCCAGTAAGATGGAACCAAATTCACGTTTTTTCCCCCAAACGTGATGCTATTTTTACCCTCAGCAAAGATTTCATGCAGGACACATCCACAGCCTGTAACATCTTATTAACAACTTAACAACTTAATTCCTCTTTTTCTGTCATTTCCTACCGACCCAAACATTCAATCCAAGTTCAGCGTCTGTGCTGAATTTGATCAACATTCAGGGTCACTGATCAAATTAAGTCAGTAGACACGCGGCAGATACTGCTGGAGAAAAGCTGCTAGGCACGTACACAAAAACATTCACTGTGGTAAAAAGACGGTACGTACGGATGTGTTCTCATCCCTGCCAGCATTATTCCACCATATTACTGTAGGTGTTCTCAGTGTCGGTTTACTTTCCACCGTGTTGCTGCTGCACGAGGAGCCATGCATGCCGGGGCCTGTTTCTTAAACCTGCCATTCTGACACACACAAAGGTGCTGCTCATCCAGGCTTTGTGTCGAAGATTAGGAGAGCAGATACGCTGCAGCCACAGAGAAGACACATTCAGAATTGCTGCTTCCGTTTTCTCACATACCCTCACATTTGAAACGGCTGGTACATTTCTGAGAACGTGACACAGGATTGTCCCAGGTGAAGCAGTGAAAGTATCAACAGCAGCCGACGCCGTCAGAGATTAAAAGGTGAAATCTAACTACAGTACGTGGACTTAGTGAGTCGCCATGAGGGAAGAGGGTTAAACCTCTAATGCGGAGTGTTATTAGCAAACAATGTAGACTGTCAGAAAATAATGTAACTAGCCTGACAAGTTAAGGGTTTTATCACTGAGCTCACAGCAGAGCACAAAGGACGTCCAGTTGTTTCTAGCTGGTTTTCGACCAAAGAACAGCACGAGCCATCAAGTCCAATCAGCGTTACAACCCAGAGGTTCAGAACGCCGGACTGAGAGCAGCAGGAAAGGATTAATGGCCTCTGAAGCATGTTGAGGTAGTTAAAAATATACTGTAGAAATGGATTAAATTGTTAGACTAAACTTTCTTTATCCAGGATCTAATCCTCTTTTGGATCTGAATAGTGTTGGAGTCTTGGCCTTTGCTATCTCAAAGCTTTTATTTGTTCACTAAATAAACAGCTCGCTATTGTTCTCACAGTTTTATGGAAGATGCATTAATCTTATATCACTCTGATGTGTCTGCAATTGAAGCTTGAGAAAAAGAACCTTTTAAAAAAAGAGTTAAAACATGGCTTGAAAGCACTGATTAAGAAAGAATAAAGACTGATGTTGCCACTGCATGCATGGCTGTCAATATAATGGATGATATTAAATGTCTATGCCAAATAAACCTTTCTCTCCGACGTATTTGTTTTGCTTTCAGTTGTGTTGATAAAAGCAAGAATCCAGCTGCATAGATGTCAGCGGCGCTGTAGATTGCTGTGAGACCTGTCTATGCTCATCTCTGGATCCTCCAGCTCCCTTTTCATACACCCTTCATGCTTTCTGTATCTGTCTAAGTCTTCGCTGCTTGGTTTTATTTGAGCTGTATGCCTGTGTGGTTCCAATTGGATGCCTTAGAAGGGGTTTTTTTTCTCTCCACCCTTCATTGTGCTGAAACTATTCTGGCTGACAGTTGAATCTGTGAAACCAGGCTCTTCAGCTCTTTGTCAGCTTCATTGCAACAGAAGATTCGCAGGTGCAAAAAGAAGGACATGGTAAATGAATAGAAAAAGATTGTGGGAAACATTTGTACAGTGCACACGCAGAGAGAAAGCAGGAGGGAGTGAAGCATCAAGCTTAGACTAATGTAAGTCCTGTGGGTGTGCGTGATTCTATTGGATCTGTGTTGGTCACAGGTGAAGGGTTTTAGAAATGCATATTTTATACAGGAAAAAGAGACAATATGTATGGAAAAACTGGCGCTTCCATTCTTCACCGGCTCTCTTACTACGACTTTAAATCTACTTGGAAAAGCAATCGATACCATCAATCAATACTGTTAATATGCAACAGAGGACAAGTACGGGCAGAGTCTCTGGGTTTTGCGCGGCAGAATTCTTGGCTCTGGGATCTGACAGAAACTGAGTTTCTTATCTAAAATGGCAGAGTGATTTCAGATTTCCTCTGCATAGGCTGCATTGGCTTAGTGCAAGTTCTTTCCAGTTCTACACATGCTGATGGTAATGCCAATGTGACAGAAACACACCCTGATGTAGGATATATTTAAAGACACTACAGGTCAAATCTAATGAAATCTGTCATTGCATTTTGTCTCATCTTTGTTTATTTTTGATTCATTCACATCTATCTGCCCCACGCTCGGTTTTATTCTCTTGTGTGAGGGGTGTGGGGGTGTTTTCCAAATGGGGTCTTAGAGGAGAAACGCTGAGCGTTTGACTGCTGATACCCTGGAATTTGCTGCAAAGATACAGCTGGGATCATGAGTGCAGATCACCTTACTGTGAAAAAGAGACTGATAGCAGCTGGAAAGCAAATGAGCATGTGTCAGCCATCTGGAAAAGTCACCCAAAACACTATGCATCCTCTGTGCTGAGACAAAGGAGTCATTTTACTTTATGAAAAGACTTGTTCCCCTTTTTCCACTGCAGATGAAGCAGACAACTGTAGTTTCTCTTTAGTCGGATACAACACAACTGTAATCAATTCAACAAATTTGGGCATTAGCACTCCCTGAAATGTCTTGTAAATCCCCTCTCACATTCAACAGACTTACAACATGTCCATTCCCACATTTGTCTCTCCGACAGACTGCACTTTGATTGTGCTGCATTCCAAGTGAGCTGCACCTGCTGCTGTTGAGGTCAAAAGCCGTTAGCTAAATTTGGCAGGTTATAAGAACTAGCCAGTAAAGTTAATGCGTGTTTGTCCAGGCCAGGCTTGAAACTCTTCCATGGACCGGTTGCTCCACCCCGAGCACAACAACGAGTAACAAATCTGCAAAGATGGTTTACATGAGGTGTGTGGGCTTCTGAAGATTGAGATTAGATCTCATCTGGCCAATTGCTACGTGAACTGGGCATTGCTTGATGGAAAATCGCTTTCAGAAAGTTACAAAAAATGTCAGATACAGGGAAGATGTGGACGTATGGGTTTCTGATGCTGTTTGACCATCGAACAAGCACTTCGTTTGAAGCATACTGACTACATTACAGTGAACAGCTGCTTTCTAGTGTTTCAGTCAGGAGACGATTGCAGCTGAATGCTCAATTCTACTGTAATGAGACTTTCACTACTGCAACACAAGTCAAGGTGCTGCATTGGGGTTGACGTGTTGCTGCAGGGTAAGTAGAAGCTGAAATCTGAACCCATACATCAAGATTAAATGTTTATCACAAGCTAAGACACTGCAGAGTGGTTTATACTCTGTAGAGGCCAGACTGTACAACTTTCAGAAGCTAATAAGCAATAATGTCCCACTCAGTTTAAATGCAACACCATGAGGTATTATTACCTGGTATTTTGGCTTGCCGGTATTTTGATCAGTTGGTCAGTGTTGCACAATGACACAAAAAGAAGCTGAGCCAGAACCAAGTTTTTAGCAATGCCACCCTGCGTTCTTGGCCCGAGGCTTCTTTAACACGAACCCCCCCTGCTGCGCAAACACAGTGGTCTCATTAAAATGAATGAGGAAGCCAACGTTTTTTTAACCGCGGTGTTATTGTCAGAGAGAAAAGGGCCCTGGGGCTGTGGAAACCACTTGGACTGGCCCTTGAGCGCATCCAGGTGTGATTTGATATTTAGAGGAAACAGCAAGGCCCTGTATTTTCCTCCTCTCCGGGAACATAGTCTAATCTGTCACCAGCTCAGGAAGTTCAGGTCTCCTCACCTCTCTGCTGCTAGTTTGTTCAATTAAATGAAAAAGAAGCGTGTTTTCGTGTGTTTTGTTCAGCTAGTGCACCGAAAACAAATTACTTGCCTTCAAATGTGCAGCTCAGAGGTACAAAGGGGCAATTTTCAGATTCTCCCTGCCTCCTCGCACCTTCAGTAAAGTTGAAGTAGCAGCTCCAGCTCCTATCAGGGTGCTGGACATAATAGCCATGTGCTAAGTGGATGGCTGGGTGCTTCCAGCAGACTAACAAGAGGCAGCAGCACAGCCTTGTGCTCTCCCACTGGCAAAGACCTGTCGCCTGTGGCTTCAGGGGAAATATTATTTCCTTGATCAGGACTTTGGAATGCGTAGACTTGATCTTTAAAAAAAACAACCATTAAATTAGAAATGTTTTTCCTGCTAGTGACACAGTAAACACCATTTAATGTGGTTGTGCTGCTTTATTGAAGTAGTATACCTTTAACCGCTAGTGCAAGGACTGTGATATCACAGCTTCCTGTCATGGATAGTCTCAGTTACTGTACCTACATGCCTTTTTGGACTCTTTCTCTAAACTCAAAGTTAATTTGGCAGCTCACTTTCTCAGTGGCTGCACAGGTCAAGAACAGTGCATGCTGTTTAAGAGCCGCACAGAATTGGGTTTTTTTTGTTTGATAATACATATCTATACTACAGCATATCCCACCCTTCTGAACAACTGATTTAAAATGGGTATTAAAGTGCTTTTCATTGAAATTCTTCTACTGTCTTGTTTCTTTTTGCAGCCAAAGGTTTATGTGATTTACATGCCCTGACAGTTACAGCAAGTGTCTGTCAGGACACGTGATAGCGCTTCATAAAAGGTAACCTATTTTTCCTAATTCATTTGTCATATCATTGAATGTCTTATCAGCCCAAAGTATGTTTCTTCCTTGGTTTGCTTTGATTGGCACAAATGAGAAGAAATGTAGACAACACATGGGCAAGTACGGGCATACAGACATTTCCTATATTAGTCATGAAAACCACCATTCACGTTCACTCTCGTCCCTACAAAATGTAACTTAACTACCACATGGCAAGGAGAGGTTGTAAATCATTTGCTAATATAATTTCAGTTGCATGAAACAATGGTGGCCCATTCTTTGATCATAGTCTTGAACAGCCACATGAATCTAAATCTCGCTACACAATTTGGACAAAGTGGCCATGGATCAGAAAGGAAGTGGAAGACAGCGTTGTCTTTTTTTCACAGTTGTACAGGCATATTACGATGAGGTTAAATATGCGGTGACTCCTACTCTAGCTTTAATTAAAGTTACTGGTGAGAGGACCAGCCTGCGTGTTGAGGCAGAGGAGATCAAGTCAATGTGGCCTGAAGGCAACTATGACTCACTGATGTTATTTTGGCTCTGGCGTTTTTTTTTTTCTGTGGGGGGCTCGAGTCTTATCCTGTTTCACAACTTTTCGGGATAGCCACGCTGTGTGAGGTGCTCAAAACAGCCGTCAGTAAAATCAACGGCATCCATCGTCATTCCGCTGTTCAACAAACACCTGAGCAAACACCGGAGGCCATCACCTCGCCGCTGCAGGGCCAGACTGTGGAGCTCCACACCCATTCAACTTACTGTTAATTAACCTCATTGCATAATAAGCACGATCCTCGAGCTAAGGCATCTACATAGCAAATCAAACCTTTATAGCTTGTTCAGCACCAATGTTTTTCGTTTTTTCCTTTTTAGGGTCTGATCCAATTAACCTGCTTCTATTGCAACATCCAAGACAGAGAAATTACAGTATCGCTTTACATATAACGATCAATAAAGGCATCATTTAGCCCAGGGGAAAGGTCTGCTGTCTCAGAGGGCTGGGGATATCTGTTAGTCTTTTTCCTGTAATTAGACATCCGTGGGCCCTTCAATTAATCTGAAACCCACAGCGTTGACATTTCCGCAGCTCATTAATGAACAACAGCACACTTCTCAAAGATGGAGTGGACTACAAGGCTGAACAGGGATATGAACATGGATGGCATTTAGTTGCGTTGTGGCCCTGCTGTCTTCAGTAACAATACAAGAAGCATTTCTAAATGTTTGGGAGCTTCTAATGGGAAATAGCTCTTCCTTGGCCTGCTGAGGAGACAGCATACATCTTAATGAGTTTCAAATGAATCTGCTCTCTCAGCCACCACTGAATTCCACTCTTCAACAGTTTTAAGGAGACTATTAATATTTCAGCATGGATGGAAATGATCTTTTTCTAGGCTCTAGAATTGCAAATTCATTTCCCATCCACCGGCTGAGGATAAAATTACGTCGTTGGACAGATTGTTCTCAAAGTTTATCGAGCAACTGACCCGTGAGAATGGTTTAAAACTAAAATAGGACTACCAGTTTATATTGCAAATGAAATCTACTTTACTGCTCAGATATTGGGTGGAATGGCTCCAAATTTTTACATGCAATAACAGCCATATTTGCTTGAAATAATGAAAATTTGAAAGGAATTAACAGTATTAAAATGTGAAATGGAGCGAGTAGTGGGATTTGTAGGAGCAGCTATCCTGGCTGGGGAACTTAAACGTTCATGTGTGTGGTCAAAGTAATAAAGAGAGAGAGAGAGCCAACAGTGCCATAATGCTGAAGATTTACTGGCTAGACTGGTTAGGAATTAATTTTAGATTGTGTCTTATTGGATTTCAGGCTCGTGATGTTCTAAAAGCTAAATGGGGGTTGATTCATATGATAAACGTTAAAGTGTTGGCTTGTAGGACGCGAACAGCACATGCGCCAGATTCCCTGTGCAGCTTAAAGAATCAGCCTGATTCCTGTCTCTCACTATCGGCAGAGCATGAAAGCTGCATAGTGATTTTGGGGCTGCGGCTAATTTGCTTGCACCTGCAAAAACCTGTGCTTTTCGCTACAGCTATTGTGACAAGAAGGGACAAAAGGAAGGGCAGAACGTAGCCCCTGCAGCTGTGCATACAGGATAATGCTGCAGAACACTAGAAAAGTTCAACAACCAAGCAGAGGAAGCCAAGACATAAAAGAGCTGTGAAGAATTCAGGCCGGCTGCTTATTTTCCAACACCAAGGCGTTGATAGCATTCACCTTTAAATGTGCAAAATACAAATAGCTGGACTGAGAATGGGAATGAGCTTGTTGTGATAAACACAGAAATTACACAGGTCAATGATGGATTGCAAGAGTTTATTATATATCAATAAACAAAAATTAAATAATTAATATTAGCTATTCAAAGAGAGAGAGTTGCTTATTTCAGCTAGAAGCATATGATTGCTGCTAATACAACGGACACATTATTATATTAGTCCATGTAGTCTGAAGAATAAATGATTCAGAGAATTTCATTTTAGCTTACTTAAGAGTCCAAATTGACGCATCTTTTTCCATTGTCTGTGTTATATGCAATAATTGTTTGTATAACAGTAAAGACAAATGCAGGCATAATGCCAAAATTGCTGGGACTGATTAGTTGTGAGTTACTATAAATTAAATTGCCGGAAAGGAATTTCACACTGTGTGGAGCAAAACCGAATCTAATTTTATATTCGTAAACTGAATATTTAGATAGCCCTTCACTTTTTGTATGGAATTTCAGAAGCAGGAAATTAAAAAGGGCAGCTGTTTTGCTGAGATAAGCCTCAGTTTCCCTGCATGCATTTATGACATCTTGAATAATAATGGAGTCATGGACACTCACCAACATGTGTGTTTTTTTTTAAACCCTGTCAGGTGCAAAATTGTGATGATCATTCATGGTCTAAAGCAGTTATTCATTCGCTAACGTTCCTCCCTAAAATGTGGCTTCATGCATTGTGTCTTTCACTGAGATCAGTTCTGTTTAGCAGCGGAGCTAATTATTTGTCTGGCAGTCTGTACACACTCTGTCTATTTCTGTCCACGTCTGGAATTAAACAGTGTGCATAATTCTCACTAAACTGCAGTCTGAAAACAAAAGATGAAACTCACCATCTCTGCTTAAAACAAGAAAGGAGATTCTGTAATGAGATTTTGCACATTTGAGCCCATTCCTCCCTGTGCACCAACAGGCCAATTTGCAAGCTTCCTGCATTCATATTGATACTGACTGTGGCAGTAATTCCACACAGTGTCTGAGACCCACATATCACCTCTTAATAGAATTTTTAGAATTCATGCCCACACCTCATTACCAAATACAGTGCTGCCAGATGCACCACCCCCTCTTTTTAAATGTCAATCACCTACATGAAACATACATCTTAGTCTATCTGGATTTTCACTGAACACCAAGGGACTTTCTCTGGTTAACTATGTAACATTTGTCTCATTCAATAGCCTTTAGAAGAAGAGACACCTTTGGCAGCAACAGACGGTCATTTTTAACCCCAAACACTGCTCTTCAGTCATGTTTGATACACTCAGTGAGGCCTACGAGATGTGTTTCAGTTCATAATACCAGGTCAGGAATACAACAGCCCACACTGAGGGATATGCATATATAGTATATGTGTGGCTTACACTGGGGTCAGGTCTTATGATGTGTGGAGAATAGAAGGCCTGTGTCATTTACAAGATCAGATCGACATTAGCATTTGCTACAATTGTTAGCAACCCTGTTTGAATCAACATGGCCGTTTCTCTGATAAAGCATATATTATTATTACATTATGTCACAGTTATGTAAGCGTATATATGCTGGGAATATATTGTATACTGCCATATATACTGTATGTATTTTTCAATGTAAAAATTGTGCAACTTCATAAATCTGGCAGCAAAGAAAGGTAATCAATTTTCATCCAAAGCAGATAAGCTTTTGTTTGCAACACAACAGGTTTCTTAAAAATCTGAAAGAGCCCTTTAAAGTTAAATCACTTCTTTTGTTCTTTTAAGCCATACATTTGAAGAAGAAAAAATGTACACCGTGGTTTCTTTCATTTCAGATGTAATTGTTGTTATTGCAGGTTAGGGCTGAAACTAATTCTAATTAATTCTTTTCCCGATTAATGGATTCACTGTTTGGTTTATAAATGTCATCAAACGTCTTGTTCCAAAATCTAAAGATATTGACGTTATTATCACATGAAAGGGATGTTTTTGGTATTTTTGCTTGAAAAATGAACATCTTTTCAGTTTTTCAACTCCACATGACAAGGGATACATGCTTTTAAATGGCATACAATTAAGAAAAAAAGGTATTTCTTACAGGTGGCACAATGACCACAGGACAATGTGTCTGTATATCTCAAACAGCCACGGTCAAATCTTTCTGAGGCATCCCAAACGCAATGCAGTGTCAGAAAAACGAGGCACAGGGTGCTGTGAAGAGCTAATTGTTATGCTGTGGGAGTTCAAAACGCACTGACTAGTTTCCTGCATGTCTTTAATAATGTCACCTGCATTCCAACATGCGCAAAGTTGCTGAGAGACATTTTTTATGAATGTACGGGTCCAGGGGAAAGAAAATCTGTCCTACATAATCAGAATTTTCATTGCACACAAACCTGAAATCATCATGTCACAGTAAGTGAGTAAGTGAACTTTTGATCCTACAGTGAGGAAGTACAGCATGTGATGATCTGGAGAAATCACGAGAACGTGAAGCAAGATTTGAATGACACTTCTGCATTTGTTAAACTTGCATTATGCAGTTTATGATTCATCATATAACTCACCTATCTATACCTGTAACTAACTCTGTGTGTCAGCAAGGTTTGAGTAAATCCATCAGTCAGCTAGTCTTTTCTAAACATATAATCTTTCTATATCACAAGGTTTGAAAACTAAATGCTTCTACCAGGATCAATGAGCTTGTAATCTTTTTTTTACTTTGGTCTCTCAGTAGATTTTCTGCTCTCTGGCAGATTTTTCTTCTGTTTCTATAGTTTCTGTTTTATTTGCTCAGTCATTCTGAGCTTAACAGATTTTTGAAATGGACTAAATCACAGGCTAGTGAAGGAAATCACAGAGCCCAAAGGGGAGGCATTACTGAATGATTCTTTCATTCAAGCCTATTATAGTTACATGGCTGACTGTCACTGCTTTGTTCTGTAAAATGAAGCAGAAACTGAACTGCGAAGTGTTTTATTAATCCAGTGATATGTAAAGCAGATCTCTTGTGTTAACGCGCCATAATACCTCAGCAAGGCAGCGAGTACACCAGCTGTGTTTGAGATGGGGCCGGCATCCAGCGCCTCTAAAACCATTCTTTTCACACTGGGGTGTCACTCTTTCATGCTCTTATGTTACATCAATGTAAAATATGCTGCCTCTCAGTGGCCATCTGGAGAGGGCAGGTCTGGGGTGTGATAGTAAACGAGCAGATTACAGGGGTCAGTTTCTTGCTAGATGCGCAAAGGCATGATACAATGTGACAGTTCTGTCCGGTAGCTGCGTGCAAATTGTGTCTATCGCATCACCGTGAACAGAAGGTGAAATCACAGGCTGAAAGGTTTTAGCTATCTAGCTCTGCATTTCTGCTGGATTGTGCAAGTCAGATTTGTGCCGGGCGAACGGTAGGAACACTGAACAGGTCAGATACCGTAAATCCCTGCCCTCCCTGGTGTGGTGGGTTTTCCTGATCAGAGGGAAACTGGAGCAGAGAGAACCAGTTATGTTGTAAGGAGGCTCGAAAAAGCTGGAGAGGAAAAAAAGGGGGGGGTGGGGGGTTGTGGTGGTATTTTTGTGCATGCAGTCTGATCCTAAATCACAGGTGCAGCCTTCATGCAGCCCTCTCTGCCTTTGAGCACAGCCCACCCCCCCCCCTCCTCATGGCTGCAAAGTGTTTGTCCATCTGATCCTCCGTTAAATCCTGATTATTATGGATTTGTCTTTTTCCAACCTGTGATTTGCAGAGATGAGCGACTGCTAATGGCTGCCTGGTGAGGATGTAGGTCTGACAGAGGGGCGATTTGTTTGAAATGAACGTCACATACGGTGTACATGGAGTAGCAGTTTAAATTCAGCTTTAATTCTTATTTCTGCTGTGGAAGGTGCAGAAACGTATATCCAAATCTTGCAGAAAGGACAGAAAATAGGGCACACATCATCACAACCCATCAAGAGAATGCCATTTAATCCAAGTGGAAGCAATGCTGGCAATATGTGGGTTTTACTTTCACTTGCTTTAACAGAAAATAACATCCTACAACTTAATGTTGGCTTGTTTTTCAATGCAGCTGCGACCTAATCTGAGGATTCCTATTTCCCAGAGAGAAATTAAAAAGAGTTGGAGACGAACAAAAGGGGGGGGGGGGGGTCACAGAGATGGGATTTGGGGGTCCCAGCGGCGTCATGCAGAGAGGATCATTGTCTCTGTCACACTTTCTAACTAGCCATTTAACAGTATCCAGACAGCGGATCGGGCAGCAGGAGCAGCAGCAGCAGCAGCAGCAGCAGGAGCAGGAGCAGCAGCAGGAGCAGGAGCAGGAGCAGGAGCAGGAGCAGCAGGAGCAGGAGCAGGAGCAGCAGGAGCAGGAGCAGGAGCAGGAGCAGGAGCAGGAGCAGGAGCAGGAGCAGGAGCAGGAGCAGCTTTGCCCTCCGGGCTTTTCTTCGACCATAACTAACAGTGTGGATTCAACGCGCGGATGAGGGCAATTCCTGGACTTCATCTATCATAATGTCTCCTTTCCGATCGACTGATAGTCAAATGAGTTAAGCAATGGCTGAATAGCTTTGAGGCCCCCCCCCCCTCTCTCTCTCTCCGCGAGAAGTGGCTCCTTAAATGAATCCCAACTAAAAGAAGACGCGCTTTCATTTCACCGAGAGAGCAGATCAGTGGACATCATGCACAGATCGGCGGATTTTACACTCTGGGTGCCACTGGGTGCGTCTCATTTCGGGATTACTGTGAGTTTTTGAAGGGGAGGGGGAGAGAATATTTAGGAGTCCGCTTCCTCTCGCTCCTGTTCGCCTGTCCTCCGGGTTCCTGCAGGACTCCAGAGTCGCGGAGAGCCCATGCAGCCGCCAAGGTCGGTTTGTCCGTTAGCTCAAATTTAACCAGCATCATTTGAGTTTGTTTCACGCAGGAGTCTTGTCAGTTTTTTGTTTTTTTTTTTTGTTTTTTTTTTGCTGTGCTTGCTGAGTGTTCAGACTATATACGTCTCTCTGTGTGTCAGAATGTGTCGTTCCGGAGAGCCTGGTTTCTGCAAAATGCAAGAACTTGACCCGTCTGCTGGTGTCACACAAGACACAGACTGCATCCATCACGCAGCAGCACATCATTAATCCTACTGGCAGCGTTTGGTCGGCTACAGCGACTCTGGGGCCACGAATACCGTTGACTTGGAATAGAAAGTTTGATCCGAGCAGCGCAACAGGACAAATGGCCGCGGGGCTGCGCCTTTACAGCTGTAATTACGCCAATCACGGCGCTGTCCACAGAGCTCGCGTTTAATGACAGGTTTGGCTGTCCTCGTAATGCCACGTGCGCTCGCGTCGCGATTTAAGGTCTCGTATCAGAGCCCCTGGTGAAGCGCCATCTGTCGGAAACGAGGATCCGTCGAGGCTGAGAGATGCGCGGCAACACGCAGCCGAACGCTGCGCTGCCGTTACTTCCATTACAGCACATTTACTGTGGGCACATGTCAAGCGACGCGTCTGCTGCAAGTCCTGTCACGGCGTGTTCGACAGGTGACATCGGGGATCTGAGAGCAGCGCACCATAAAACGTGGCTGGATTTCTGGATTGATGCGGGACCGGATTTTACTGTCGTGTCACCTTTTACCTGTCACAGCTCGTGCAGCAGCACGTGGCCTGCTGGCCTCTGCACATCTAATGTACAGATGGTTTGTCAGTTCGCTGCAATGACATGTTAAACTCGTCCGGTTAAAAGCGAGCAAGGAATCTGTAGGTTGTCCTAAAGCCAAACCACTGCTGAGGGCAAACGCCTGATGAGAAGAGGCTACTGAAGAGAGGAGGCCCCAACCTCAGTTTGACTGGCGGTGCAGTCAAACTGATAAAAGGAGTCTGTGTGCTTAGAATTAGGGCTCCTGCTATAATGATTAATGTCAGAACATGGTAGAAATGGCCATCACAGTGTGTCAGCAAACAAACAGCCCAAAAACCCAAAGTCATTCATTTTACAGTGACATAAAACAGAGGAGAAACAGCGAATTCTCGCATTTGAGAAGCTGGAACCAGAGAAAGTTTGGCATATTTGGGGCACAAATAGGGCTGTCCTGACTACATAAATTGATGGTGGACATCAAAATAAGTCCTTATACATTGAAATATATAACATCTGTATAAATAATAATTGTCACTTTGCAGATGAATGCAGCCATTCACAAGTATCTCTAAATATCTATTATTAAAGATTTACTTGTGACTGTTATGATGCCAGTAATCAGCTAAAGATTCCTTAGTCAACCAACACGACAACATTAATAACCAATTGAGTGACTAAATGAACAGGGGCAGATTGTGCCAGAACACATTAATGTGCTTGATAGTAAATAATGCACAAACCTGTTGCACCTTTGTCTGTAAAGTCACTGCAACGGGTACAAATTGTACAAATCTGCATCAGCTATATGTCGTATGTGATATACCAGAAACGAAGATTCTGAGCTTTGTCTCACCCGCAGTCGACTCACAGGCAAACAAACCAGTCACGCTTAAAGATATCTGCATCAAAGCCCTCACACGTCACGTTGAAAAGCCAAAAATGTTCCACGATACATCAAATCATATCACCAAGCGGCTTCTACCTTCCAGCTGCAGCCATTCATTTCACATGTGAATGCCTGCTACATTAGAGCTGGAAATCAGCTCCCACAGGGGCACCCGTGTTGAAAACATGTGTAGGCTCAGACCTCACTGCACACAAGTGCATCCATCATCCATGAGAGGGACAGCAATCACAAAGACATTCACCACGCTATGGAAAAACACTGTACCAGCCAGCCACGACCTGAGTACGCAGCCATCTGTCTGGAAGTATTTTGGTTGAAATGGCAGTGAAAGACCGCAGTAATGTGTCATGTAACTGAAGGATAATCAAAGGAGGTGGTATTATACCTTTTAGAGGAGGGGATCACCACCTGCTTTTCTGACTAGAAGTGGAAATGTACTGAAATCCTTTAAACCAACGTGCAATTTCTGGAAAACACAAGTAAAAGTCCTGCATTCTTTGTGTTAATGAAGGAAAGTATAATCAGGAAAATGTACTTGCGAATCAAATGGTTGGTCCCGTTCTTATTGTTGATGTGTTAGAACCTGTGAGCATGTTGGCTTTGACTTTGATTACTCCATGTACTGTTGGACGGTTTAAACTACACCAAGGCATCGTGTTTAATCAGCTCATGGTTTGTTGTGTGCTGGGTAGAAACTATTGCCATCAAGTAAAAAGTGCAATATTTCCGTCCAGCGCTGTCGAGAACACACAGCTCGTGGTCTCAGTGTTGTTTCTGGGCGGTTTGGTCATTCAACAACCTGAGGATGAGGTTATATCATATAATTACAGGACCATTACACAAAGTGACATATGCCTGTAATGCAGCTGATGGTATATCTGACAGCATCATGGAGCTGAAACTATTAGGCAATCAACCAGTTTGTCAATCAACAGAAAACTAATGGGCGACTATTTTGATGACTGGTTAATCATTTAAGGCATTTTGAGCAAAAGTGTCAAATATTGACTCATTCCACCGTGTCACATGTGAGGACTTGATGGGTTTTCTCTGTCATGTCTAATAGTAAACTGTTTGAATACGTAACCTGGAAAATAATGAGCAGATGAGTCAACAATGAGAAGAATTGTTAGTTTCAGACCTAGTTATATTAGGTATCGGCTTGTGGTGTTTATACTCGGTGAAGTCTTCAAGCCCAAGACTCCCGTGTTTTTATGGATGAACCATTTCATCAAATGGGGAACATTCATGACGCCCCGGCGCGTCATTTCGTACACACTCATCCAACATTCAATTTTTGGCATCTTCAGAAACGCTGGGACCTCCACTAGAATATAAAATAAAGCCATGGTGGATTTGAACGTTTGGTTATAGTCACTGACCTGCGAGTGGGTCTGTGGTTGTGGAAGAGCGTCACTTGCCCTGTAGCCACCGCTTCAGGTGCTGCAACCCACCTGCATGGGAGTAGATTTAAACATGGCAGTGAGTGGTGATGAGGGGGGGGCAGCAGGTCATCTACAACAACAGCCATGATGTGTGTTTATGTTGCTGGTTGCCTTCTTCTGTATCCGTCCCTGCAGACGTGACCCCCCCTCCACCCCCTCCACCCTGAGGCCAGGGGATGCCATTTTAGCAGCACATCACACCTTTCTTATGCGGCGTTGCGGACACACCACTTTGCGGGTCGTGGAGAGACTCGGCCGTCGTCGAACAACTTCTCTACACGCTGAGGCGTAATTTGAACCTCGGGAGACGAGGGGGGGGGGTTTAAGGGCAGAGCCGGCAGCCGCCATTGGCTCAGTGTGTCCGCCGGCCCTCCGAGGCTGCGCCTTCTCGACACTCCCTAAAAGGAAGCGGTTGGCTGGCTGCGCTCGGCCGCCCGTCCCGCACTGAGCGCCAGCTAGCTTTACTCGACTGTACCCGCTGAGTTGAACTCTCATAGCGAAGAGGGCAGAAAACAACAACTTTTTAAATTTTTTTACAAGATAGTGATGAGAAAACGGGACCGACTTACTGTTTTATGGACTCCTTCTTCTTCTTCTTCTTCTTCTTTGTGTGTGTGTGTGTTTTCTCAACGAGGACTCGGCGGCTTTAACTCTTCTCCTCTGTCCTTCCTTCATCCGGTTTAACCAGGGAGAGGAGTGAAGCGCGACCCCGAGCTGGATGGATGGTTATGGGGGAAAGAGGAAGACCCTCGGCGCTTGATGTGTGCAGAGTCCTCGCTGTGTTGCTCTCACTTTTCCCCTCCGGTAAGATGCTGCTTTACTCATCACGGCGCGACTTCACGCTACTAACAAGTTGAACTTTGTAAATCGTACCGTAGGTTAGCTAACCCGGTGTTCGGCGCTACGTCGCTAACTAGCGACGTGCGCTTTCAGCTCCGGCAGCGAAGTTGCCAGGTTCTGTCGCTGTTAGCCCAGATGTTTTTTGTTTTTTTTTTACCGACATTGTAATTGGAAGTTGTTACTCGGCGAGTTCAAAAAAATGACTCGCTTTTGTTACGTTCGACAGTTGTCATAGAAGGAGCTAAATAAAATAATGACACAGTCAGCAAATCAGCTGGAATCGCATCAAACCCAGGGCGAACACGATGGAAGTCTGCGGACGGTAAATTCCAGAGATGTAGGAACGTCTGGGAACGGTTGGAGGTTTGGAAAATATTACAATATGCTTGGAAGTGAACTTCCTTTCCGTTACAGCGCACTATCTGACCAGTCTGAGTAGCTGAAGTCACTGTAATAAGCTACATTATTCTGCTGGACAAACCCTTGTTTTGTTTTTTTTGGGGGGGGGGGGGCTTCACATCAGCTCCTTGAAAGTCAGTGAAGCACGTTTTCATTCCAACCTTAAGTTTGGTTATTGATTGAGCAATACATTTTGGGAGATATGTTTCCAGCACATGTCCTGGTGACTCTGTGCAGTGGGGACACCCCACTCAGCTCACCCTTATCACTTTACCTCCTTAACTCACTTACCGTCAAACAACAGAGTTTTAATGCACCGATAAGCTGAGATCAAGACTAGTTTACTGCCACCTATCAAACGGTTGGTAAATGGAGAGGAGTTGTGGGGGTTGGAGAGAGCTGCTCATCAGGAGGGATGTTGTATGAAGTGTCACTTCAAAGTGTTGACATGCCCCCCCTCAACTGGGTGAAAACGTCTCGCAGCCCATTCAAATAAATGCTTTATTAGTCGGAGGTAATGCTAGTCAAACATGGTGTTGCGACACGGCATCCTGAGAAATGTTTGAAGAGCATTTTTGCAAAGAGTCGGCCCGGATGTGGCCGGCGAAGCTCGGGACAACAATCTGCGGTTAGGCAGCGTTTATTATCATCAAAGGTGAAGATTAGGATCCCAAGTGGCATTGTTGCGTGTACATACACCAAAAGCCACTGGGTGTGAAAGGGAAGGACACTTCTCCACAGCAAACAGCAAAGCTATCTTGTATCCCGGGTTGACCTGAGAGAGGTTCAGACCTTCTGTTTGCTTTTCCTGTATGAGGTTTCGTTCACCATTTGCTCAAAAATACAAAGTTTCATGCTCTAACAATGGATAGATTTGTGTAGATATGGATGTTATTACAGCAGCAACATACAGTGGGTGGTTTCCCTTTCTATTCCTTTTCTTTAGCATTGGGGTGTTTTTTTTTTTGTTTTTTTTTTTAATGTTGACCAGATAATAGAGAGAACCAAGTATGCAGCAAAAGTTAAGAATTGCTGCTTTGTTGTTATTATAATCTGCATAATTTAGGCCTAATGCCTGCAAGACAAGTAAGGCTGCAGTGCCAAATGTAGTCCAACATAAATGGCATTATTAAACATTAGGTGGCATTTATGATTAGTTGGAAACGTTTTAGGTTATTCTATTTTTAGATTTTGTATTATGTAAATCTGTGGTTTTAAAATAAGATCGCCAACCGCGAAAGGGTTTATAGCTTTATTTGTGTACTTGTTTGTATCATGTTTCAAAATGACATGGTGGCCTCTGGTTTGCTTCTTTTGTTCAAGCTGTATCATGTTCCTCCCTGACAGTGAGTCTGCAGTGCAAGATCCTAAAGTGTAACTCCGAATTTTGGGCCTCCACCTCGAACTCTGGACCAGAGGAGGAGTTTTGCACAGCGCTGCGAGCGTACAACAGCTGTGTACGCCGGACAGCACGTACCTGCAGGGGGGACTTGGCGTACCACTCTGCCCAGCATGGCATAGAGGATCTAATGAGCCAACACAACTGCTCAAAGGAGGGGCCGACATCCCAACCACGCGCCCGCACCCCGCTCCCTCCTCCACCCCCGCCGCTCCTGCCCGACAGCCAGGAACGCTCCGATGGCCCAGAAGTGTGCCAGTATGAGCGCAGTCTTCCTCGCAACACCGCGCCACCTAACTACACCCACTGTGGCTTCTTTGGAGACCCGCACCTCCGAACATTTGGTGACGACTTCCAGACGTGCAAGGTGGAAGGAGCCTGGCCGCTCATCCACAACAAATACCTGTCGGTCCAGGTGACCAACACTCCTGTATTACCGGGTTCTTTGGCCACCGCCACGAGCAAGGTGGGGCTCCTTACAGTTCATCCTGTATGCATGTTACTGTCGTCTACTTACAACAAACGCTCTATTGAATAGTCAGTCAACGATGGCTGCGGCTAACAATTATTTCTGTGTATCAGTTCATCTGCTGATTGTTTTCTACACTCATCAATGGCGACATCGTCATGTCTTGTTTTTCTCCGACCAGCTTTCCAGAACCCAAAAATATTGAGCTTGCTATCACATAAGGCAAAGAAAGGCAGAAGATGCTCACATAAGAGAAGCTGGAACAAGAAAATTCAGCATATTGCTTGAAATATGACAAAGATTCATCAATCATCAAGAAAGTCAGCGACTAATTTTCTGCTAATAGAGTAATCAAGTAATTGACCAATTGTTTCAACTCTTTCATGAGTCATTTATGAAGCAAAAATGCCAAACATTTGCTTCTTCCAGCTTCCAAGTTTTCCTCCGTTTTTGTATAGAAAATGTGTTGGTTTTGGCCTGTTTGTCAGACAAAAAAAAACAACTGGAAGACTTGTATGAAATTGGCGTTTTTTCCAATATTCACTGACTTTTTCTAGGCTAGATTATCTTTTTAAAAAATCAACACATGAATATGTAGATAATTAGCCCCATGCTGCATTGATGTTGCATGTTAATTGTTGGTGACTTTAGTCATCACAACATTTTCTGTTAGCATTGGGTCCATAAACGTCAGTGCTGTCTCAGAACATCTTGCTGTTCATATTTCGGAGTCTCTTCTTTCATGTGGTTGCATTGTGAGAGCTGCTGTGGGGCTTTTCTGTCAAACTGTGGACTCTGGTTAGTGTTTGGATGAGTTCCATAATGACAGATAAAGAAGCCAAACTCAGCTCAATTGCAAAGATCTTGATAAGCTTTATAAATGATATGTTAGTATTATAACAGCAGTGCAGCGTTAAATGTTAACATCAGGCTCCATTTTCACTTTTCACAGTGGACAGCTCAGGCTGATGTTTGGCCTACTTAGAGCATAGAGCATACTGAGCACATTAAGTAAAAGAAAAAAAAAAGATGTCTGCAAAGAACTGTAGATATCTTTTCTACATTATGAGATATTTTCTTTCAGAGCTGTATCAGCAGTGCAGTACTAATTATTGTTGTTTGGTTTAATGGCTTTCTGTAGAACTTGAGGTAAAAAACAAAGAATTAGGAGTATTTGTAGTTGGCAAATTCGCTTAGAGTTGGTCCAGATTTTGACAGCAATGCCTGTGGACCTGAGCCACTTTGCAGAGTATCAGAACTGAAGTATTAAGATGGAGGTATAAGAGGACTTTGTCCTTAACCACATTTGTAGAAAGTATAATTTTCTGCAATCAAGGTTTCTTAATGATACTCTATTAAGCATCCGTGGGTTTTTTTTAGCTTTTAAAGTAATGGCTTCTTTATATTGCTGTTCTTGGACGCAAATGAGACAGCTTTTTTTAAGATCTTGATTCTGGACAATGGGAAAACAAGGCAGCAGCCAATGCCACCTGTGCAAACAAGGCCCTTCTGGTAAACGATCTGCATTAGCAGAGCTCTGTGTTTGGTACATGGCTTGCACTACAGCAAATAAGACTGTCTGGTTATTTTCATCTTCATTTTGATGGAGGGATAACGAGGCATTTCTCTTTTTGTTTGTTTTCATTAAAAGCTTAAGAAATTAACCCGGGGAAAAAAAAGGAGTTAATGTGGGAGGGAAGTGTTAGCCGAGGGTTAGGGAGGGAATTGAGACAGAACTGGTCCAACAGATGAATTTTCAAGCTCATAGAGTATTCTGTAGAATCCCCCCCTCGTCCTCGGTCCCAAGCGAGGAGACATCAGAGTCCCTAGGCTACCCCGGTATCACTGCTCTGACAATGGCTCATTGGTGTCCTGATGAAACCAAGCTTGCAGAGTCCTGACCAGTCTCACTTAATTAGCTGCAGAGTATATCGCTCTGTCCTGGCTCGACGCCACTCCCTGGAGCATAGTTCTGGGGTTCACAGGCAGGTTTTGCAGCGCTATGAATGGATCGTCTTTGTGTCTGCAAACTGAGGCCTGATTTTACATGGCTGAGACTCATGTTTTTTGAGGGCGTTTACCTTGGCCTCCCCCATGTTGAGCCAGTGCTGAAATGTGACACTTAAGTGGGGTGGTGGGGTAGATGGCACATATTGCACAAACTTGTTCTTAATGCAAAAGTATAAGCACTTCCCTTTTTCAAATCTGATGTTTACATTTACTGCAGTTAAATTCTGGATTCTGTATGCGACCAGAAGAAAAAAAAAAACCTTTAAAAATCTTAAAGGCAAAACACATGTGATCATTTATGCTGAACCTTTTAACAAAACTTCTTTTCTTTTTTTTTTCTGTCCTTTTGCAGCTGACAATCATCTTTAAGAATTTCCAGGAGTGTGTGGACCAGAAGATGTACCACGCAGAGACGGATGAGCTGCCAGCTGCATTCGCAGATGGCTCCAAGAACGGAGGGGATCGGCACGGGGCGAACACCCTGCGTGTGGTGGAGAAGGTTCCCGGGCAGCATGTGGAGATTCAGGCCAGGTACATTGGAACAACCATAGTGGTCCGGCAGGTTGGCCGCTACCTGACCTTTGCCGTGCGGATGCCGGAGGAAGTTGTGAACTCTGTGGAGGAAGGTGATGACCAGGACTTGTACCTGTGTCTTCACGGCTGTCCTGCAAACCAGCGCATCGACTTCAGGAACTTCAGGGCTCGAGCATCAGAGGCCCAGAGCGCAGGCAGGACCAGGAGCGGCACCGGGGCACAAGGCTTTACCTACCAGTCTGCCAAGGCCAAGTGCAAAGAGCGGCTCCCAGTGGAAGACCTGTACTTCCAGTCCTGCGTGTTTGATCTCCTCTCTTCTGGAGACATAAACTTCACCATGGCAGCCTACTACGCCTTTGAGGATGTAAAAACGCTCCACTCAAACAGCAAGAGACACCACATCTTTGAAAAGGGTCCTTTTAGGAGCAATGCAGTACAGAGGGGCAAAGATTTTCTCTCACTCTTCTTCCTCAACCTCCTAGCTGTCTTATTGTGGACTGAGTGTTGCACAGTTGATCTATAGTCCCCCATAGTATCCTCATGGTGTATCTGTCAGTGAGTGTTAGAGTACCATCGCTGTGTCGTACATTGGCTCTTTTCTTCCGCTCTGGTTCTGTGACGTGACCGGCGGCTTGCCAGCAGGGTCATCCCAGTCCTGAGTCTCATTTTAGTTGCATCGTCATGTCTTGACTTATGTCTAACGACGAGACGAGTTCTCCGTGCACCCTCCTATCAACACATGTATTTAACTGGTTCATAAGACTGGTCTTTGAAGAGAGCAGCGGTGAGAGAGCCCCGGCTACCCCGGAGCTCAGGATATCCACCTGGGATTAAATCCACATTCTCACCGGGGCTGCATGCCTATGGGAAGCCGGACAAGATGATCTTTTGCAGAAAGAGAAGTTTGCTGATCCTCCTTCCCTGATCCCCTCATTGGTGCCAAGCCAGTGAAGCTCTCTGTGGCGAGGCGAGAGGACCTGACAGGGGCTTTTGTTAATCTAAAGCCAGAAGCAGCTCTATGTTTGATTAGTTTCCAGCTTTGGAAAAGCCTGAGCCTTTTGGAGGAAGCACTCAGCCAAAAGGATGTCAGAGCAGCGTCTCCAGTTGTCTGCTGTGGAGATTAATGGGTCATATTGTTAGGTTATGTGTGTGTGTGTGTGTGTGTGTGTGTGTGTGTGCATTAGTACAACATGTGTGCAGAATTCAGCATCTGTGGTTAATTTTGTGTGTTTGGGTGCAGGAGTTCCAAGAAATGAGATAACAAACCTCTAGTGGGAGAAATCTTTCCCATGTCTTTTTATGTTGCACCCAAATTTTCAGAAATAGAAAAGTTGAGGCTCTCCACAGTCTGCTCAGATGGACTCTTATCAGCCAAGGGAGCACATCGAAAAGGGAACTGATAAAAATAATCTCTTTTCACCTGTACGTCATCTTCAGTGTCATACAGCCTTTCACGCCATTGTTTGAGCTGACAGTGTTTTTGTATTTTTAAATCTGTAATGTGAATGTAGCAAAAGAACAACCTTAGGTAAGGGCACTCGGAGTGTCTACAGATTTTAGACCAACCAGTCAAACTACGACACCTCTTTGACAGCATTTTGTGAATTTAACTCCATTTCAAGTCCGCCGCCAACAGTGGTGTAGATACTGTTAGTACTAGCTGTAAAGACGTCGCCTGTAGTCTGTTTAGCATTTTATAGAGTACCAGTGTGCTGACCTGACTGTGGCTTTGTGCGTAAAGGATAAGCACATGTCTGTAGATGTGATTTCATGGCTTAAGTCATTGCCAAAGAACAAGCTCTTGTGCCAACATTTCCTTAACAACAGACTTTTCATCTTTCAGTCTTAAACAGTTCACATTAGGGGGATTCTCAATTGTATATAACGTGTGTTTGCAGGTAAATTTGCGTTACACAGAACAATTACAGTAACACGCTAAAAAAAAAAAGCAGCATTTGTTTCCATTTTTGCAGTCTCACCTTTGCTTTTCTTGTGATTTGTGATAGCACTCTTCTCTACGAGAGGTTTCCATTTGGACTTTGGCTCTCAGCTGCAGTATCTGGTAATGTGTAAGTCATCCTTGTAGACACCGTTACTACTCGGGCACAGTTTTACAGTAATTTATCCTTTACACTGAAGTATTTGGCAGGCCTTACTACTGCTATTTGGAACATGTATTGGTGCAGTCTAACAGCAACAAAAGATCCCGCAAACAAATGATTGTAATGTTGAATCTTGTGTTAATAGATGTAATTTGTATTGTGAGTTTTGCAGTATATGGTTCTACATGTGTAATGTGAGATTGTACATATGTTTTGTGAGTTGTTGAGTTTAAATTTGTATATTACCAGTTGTGTTTTATCAGTCCAGTTTTTGTACATGAGATGTTTTGGTGAATGTCTACCTTTTTTTATTTGAAAGGGGATTTTTTTCAAAGACATGAACGCCACAGAACAAAATATTCTTCACTAAATACAGCATAATGCTGGATGTCATCCCTTTTCTGCCCACTTGGTCGTAGATCAAATAAAACATCCTAAATGCATCCCGCCTTATCTAGAAAGAGAATGTAGGAACGTTCTGGGGTGTTCATGTTTTTGAGTTTAACGCACTTTATGTTTTCTTTTTCATTTTAGCTCATATTTTGTTTAAATTCCGTGTACTGGTTAAAAAGATTTTTTTGTTTTGTTTTCTAAAAAAGACAGTAGCTGAATGGTAAATGCCAGAAAGATCAAACTGTTTGTATGTAAAGCAAATGTGCCACACGCCAGCTGTTTATAATGTAAATTATTTATTGAATAAAAGAATGTCTTGTTAATGAGGTGCCCCCTTGTTTCCTTTGTGTTGCCCTGAGAGCATTTTTTGAAAATCACCATGTGTTTTCTCACCAAAATTTGCAGTGTTTGACTGCCCCCTGCTGTAAAGATGTAGCGATGACGGACAGCTGATGTTTGTGGTTAAACCTCAAATTTAAAAGGGTTTTATAAAGAAGCTACAAGTGTGACTTCAGGTCAGACAGATGTTGTAATGACTGAGGGGAGGACATGTGTACCCAGTGTCCTCCCCTCATGCACTGAATCAGCCAATAGCAGACCTCTATAGATGAGGCATCTGTTACAGCTTCATGCACACCATCATGATTAAGACGTCTCTAAGATTATATATGCTTCAGTAATTTGTAGCATGCAGGATGAACGTTATTTTAAAGGATATAGTAATGTTTGGTGAGAACCAACAGCGGAGGCCCTATAAAATGTTTCTCAAAGACTCAGATTGACCTGAAAATTAAAATTTTACTTCTGAATTTTGTTTTTACCGTCTTCCGAACTCGCCAGAATTCTTGTATTTCACAGTTCCCCCCAAAAAAGTACATATATAAAAAAAGATGGCTTGGCAAATGTTAACTTAAATAATCCTTAATATGTTAACATTTGATTGTATTAATGCTGAATTAATCACATTTGTTTTATAAGAGCTTGAGGAGGCTCCACTGTAACAATAGGAGCAAAATTACTTAATTATTTTCATTGCGGAAGAGACGATGTGAAATTGTGATAATGAAATGCATCGATCTGGAAGAAAATTAAAAGTACACAAACCTCCATTGTGTAACAAAGTTTATTACATATGTCCAAACATATGTACAGCACATTTCTCACGAGTGGTTTTGTCACAAATATAAATTATTTAGACTTTCTCCGAGAACATACAGGAACTGTAGCTTGCTTAACGTGGAAGTAAAGATGCGCTGGCTGTTCACTGTAGTCGTTTTAAGTGCCCTGGACAAAACACACATGATTTCTGTATGTCAATGTCTACATTTTCCCCTCAAATCATCAACTCTATTGGAAATCACAGAGCCACATGATTTTCCAGAATACATGGTCCCTTCACTTGTTCTCACTGAGTTATTCTTTAGTCATTCAGAGCAATTTCCTTAAAATGTGACTGTAATACTACACAACTTGCCTATGTTAGATGCCAGTACGGTCCATGAACCAATATACAGTATGATAGACACATAAATAAGGCACAAATGGAGAAACAGAAAAAAGAAGAAAAAAAAAACCTATTGAGGGCCAGAGCAGGACCAGATTTGGCACAGGAAAAGAGTGACCATTGTAATAAACATGTGTCATCAGCAACTGAACCTTTTGACAACCTACCAGCAACATCAGTGAGTCAGAAGTATTGGCAAACTATAGATTAAGAAAATGTTTTTACCACATACTATTTTCAGACATAATTGAATACTTACATAGAGTAGGTGGAAAGATGGATGTATTAATGAAACTACACTGAAGTACCATTGGTAACCATCATAATACTGAAAGGCAAAAATAAAGGATATTTGTAAGTCATAGTGTTACAAACCTTTGCACAAGTTGTTGCAATAAATACTGCAGACAGAGCTTCTGTTTCATTGGGCCTACTAAGAGGAAAGTGGTTAAAGTGAACAAATAAAAGAGGATTGCAATGATTTAT